>PVKA01009990.1:0-66129 GCA_004027165.1 Ctenomys sociabilis
GCCCGGGGGCGGGGCGGGCGCCCGGGGGCGGGGCGGGCGCCCGGGGGCGGGGCGGGCGCCCGGGGGCGGGGCGGGCGCCCGGGGGCGGGGCGGGCGCGGCAGGCCCTGTGATCGAACCCCCGCCCCTGCACCAGCTTGCAGGTGCTTCAATCTTCTGAGCTTTTTGGCCGGCCCTTCTATTACGATTTAAACATTCACCACAGTGTTAGATCACATTTCTCACAGTAAAAAGACTCGCGGAGCAGACGCGCTCTGGAAAACGCACAGCTCTTCAGACTGAGAAGGAAGGAGTGGACGGAAACTCCAGTCCCCACGTAGGAGCAGAGCGCCGCGAGGGCGGCTGCGAAGACCCTGGGAGCCACGGCGCAGATGCTTTTCTTCTGGGCTTTTAGTGGGGTCCGTTTCGCTCAGCAATTCCGAAAGTGTGCTGCGTGGCCGACGGGATGAGGATTTGATTTGGAAAGCGGCTGCGGAGGAGTAGGGGGCAGGCCACGCTGGTGTGAAGCTTCCTCACATTAGCGACATCGCGTTAGGGTGAATCCCAGCCAGATTGCTTAAATTAGGGCACCCTGCGGCCCACAGGAAAAAGGAACGCTGCATATTTTTAAAGACCTAAAGGGGTGTATTAGACACAATAGAAGGCAGGGACGGAAGAATAAAAGAATATAAAGTTATAAACATAGAAAACAAAACGCAAAACGCTGACATAATCATGTTATATTAGTACCAGTAAATTAAACCTCTAATTCTAAGACTCAAGTAAGTTCAAAGTTATAAAAATATATACCCTTCCAGTAGTAATCAAAAGAAAGCAGAGGTTTTTACACTGACGTAAGACAATATGTAGTTTTCAGACAAAAATTGTTATCATGCACAAAAAGCAGTGCGTATAGTGGCGCACACCTGTAACCCCAGCACCGAGGAAGCTGAGGCAGGAGAGCACAAGTCTGAGATTAGCCTGAGTTAGTCAGTAAGGGCCTGCAATCCTGGGATGTATAGCAAGTCCCTATCTCAAAAACAACAAAGAGGAGAGAGGGGGATAGAGAGGGAGAGGTTTTATAGTGACAAATTTTAATATAACTCAGTGGCACAGCACCTGCCTGACAAGTTCAAGGTCCTTAGTTTGATTCCCAATACCAAACAAGTCTATTTGTAATAGCATCATCAAATGAAATAAAATATTTTGACATTAATTTAATGACTTATGGTTAAGATTTATTCACTGAAAATTCTGAAACATTGTTCAAAGAAATTAAGAAAATAAATAATAAAAATGCATTCAGATTCATGCTTAAGAAAACTAATGGCTGTTACATGAAAGTATTTGCCAAACTAATACAAATTCTAATTAATACAAACTCTATCAAAATTAATACAAATTAATTAATACAAACTATCAGACTAATACAAACTCTTATCAAAATCCACTGGTCTTCTTTCAAAAATTGACAAACTGATTGTAAAATTAATATAAAAGTTCAGTTGGCCTGCATGATCTTCAACAGAAAGAAGAAAGCTAAAGAATTTATATTCTGACTTCAAAACACACTGTCAAGCTACAGTAATTGAGAAATCATGATGCTGGTGCAAGAACAGACCTGCAGCTCAGCAGCTGGAGAGGCAGACCCAGAAATGAGCGCATGTATTTCTGATCAACTGATTTTAAATAAAGATCCAAAAGTGAGTCCACAAGGAAAGAGGGTCTTCTTGTTGGATGTTCCAGAAAAACAGACTGGTTATCTCTAAGCATAAAATTAAATTGAGCTTCTATATGCACAAAGCTGGATCACAGGTTCAAATGTAAAGGCTGAAAGTCATAAGAAAAGCGGGAGGAAATACCCATGACTTGAGTTAGACAACAGTTTCTTTAATTAAAGTATAATATTAAAAACACAAGCAATAAAAGAAAAAGTAAATTACATTTCAACAATGTTAACACTTTTTTCCAATAATATCACTAAGATAGTGAAATAAGATAATTCATAAAACAAGAGAGAGTATTTATAAAACAGACATGTTTTTGCATGTAAAATGTATAAAGAACTATTATTCAATAAAAAGATATCTTACCTTAAAGATTGATGAAGGATAAGTGTAGACATTTCTCCAACAAAAATACGGAGAAAGAAGGAAGGAAGGAAGGAAGGAAGGAAGGAAGGAAGGAAGGAAGGAAGGAAGGAGCCAATACGCACGTAAAGAGATCTCAGTACCATTAGCCATTAAGGAAGCAAATCACACCTGAATGAAACAGCGCTTTCAGCCATCAGGGAAGCTGTAATCAAAAGCCAGGAACTAGGAGCCTTGGCAGGGGAGCAGCCAAGCCAGACACGACCGGCACAGAGCCTCAGGAGCTCACAGGGTGCGGGGGAGCACCACGTGTTGCAGCTGCTGTGGAGACACTCTGGCATGCCCCGAGGGGCCCAAGCGAGGGCTAGCACTTGAGCAGGCAGATCCTGTCCTGGTACAGATCCTTACCTGAGAGAGGGGGACACTCAAGCCTTCAGAAAGTCACACGCAATAGCAGTGTGCACAACAGGATGGTGATTGTTTGCATTTTAAGAAAAAGAAAAATGATGAAACAGTTTCAAAACAGGTTAGTAGGGCAGTAACAATAATTAATGCATTGCACATTGTTAACCTTCATAGTTGTTATTCAGAGTACAAGATATAGACAAGAAATACTGTCCAAACAATACTAGCACAAATCCTTCTTTTCAATGAACTAAGAAAGACTAGCTGCATATATTTTTTCTTTTCCCTTCCTTCCTTTTCCCTTTCCCCATCCTAGTTTTCTTTCTTTCTTTCTTTCTTTCTTTCTTTCTTTCTTTCTTTCTTTCTTTCTTTCTTTCTTTCTTTCTTTCTTTCTTTTCTTTCTTTCATACTGGGGGTCAACCTCAGGACCTTTCGCTTGCCAGGCAAGTGCTTATGCCACTGAGCTATCTTCCCAACCCCCCTCATCCTAGTTTCACTTTTCTTTTAAATATTGTCTTTCCAACTCACAAAGTCTGTTACACATTTTAAACCTTATTTACTCTTTCAGTTTCTCACACAGGTGAGACAATATGATGCTTATACATGTGAGTCTGATGTATTTCACTCATGATTATGCTCTCAAGTTGCATCCATTTTCCTACTAAAGTCTCAAGTTTATCCTTCTTTATGAATGAGTAGTATTCCATTATATAAAAAGCTCACACCATTTTCTATCCATTCCTCAGCTGATTGGCATTTGGGCTATTTTCAGGATTACCTACTACAAATTGTGCTGCTATAAACTTGGGTGCACATATATCACTGTAGTATAATGTTTTTGCTTCTTCTATGAAGAAACTGATATGGGGCATAGCTGGGTCAAGCAGGACCTCTAATCCTAGCCTTTTGAGGAATCTCCATACTGATTTCCACAGTGGTTATCAACACTTCATTTGAAAAGAGGGTCCCAGACACCCTAGAAAGTTGTTTTCCCGTTATTTTTGTTCAGTGCTCAGCCAACCGGGTCCTCAGAGGCTGCTGAAGCTATGGTCCGAGGGGACTTGGCTACTGCTTCCATGACAGAAGACCTCAGTGTCATTTGTATGGTGCTGGTTTTACTGACACAAAGAGTTCAAGAGTTGCAGGATCAGGGTATTTAAAGTAAGTCTTGAAGAATGCCTGGGAAGCCTGGCAAGGAGCCCTGAGAGGTCACTGCGGCCAGGCTAAGTGTCAGAGGTGTGGCCAGGGAAAGCTGCAGCCTGAGGGGGAGTCAGCTTGACAGAGGATTTTGATCGGCCATCAGCAAGGGTTTGGGTTTCAGAGCGACTGAGAGGCCCATGAGAGGTGGGGTTTCCCAATCCCTTTGGAATGCACATCTCTCCACTGCTTGTCCCAGATGCTGGAAATGAGGCTACGGGGTTTGATGTTGGCCCTGCTGCTGTTTGGTTGGGCTTTGACATCCCCCCCCCCCCCCCGCTGCCTGATTCTTCTCTTTTGGAATGGGAATATTTGCCTGTGTCACTTTACCTCGGGATATTGTAACTTGATTTGAACAGGTGTTCATAGCACTTTTGCCTTAAGTCTTAGAAGAGACTTGGAGTTTTGAAAAATGCTGGAACTTTGAGACTTGAGGGAAGGAGCTGCTGTGTATCTGACTGAAGGCAGAATAGTTGTATTCTGAAAGGAAGAATTATGAACCTGATATTGTCTCTATTTGGAGGTTAAGGCTTAAGGAAATGTTTTTGGATGTGAAGTTGACAAGGCGCAGATTGCGGCAGTTAATCCTGATATGTCAGCTTCACTGGGCTGAGAAACATCTGGCAGGTTGGGGTAGTGCTCCTCCAGGTGTGCCTGGGAGGCGTGACCTGGGGCACGACAGGGTCCCCCCTTCTCCTTGGTGCTGCTCCTCGACTCTGCCTCCTCTTGAGCAGCTCTCTGCCACGCCCTTTTCCCTTCTACCATGATGTTCCTGCCTTGGCAGCAGCTGAGCTTGTACTGCATCTCCTGAAACTGTGGGCCAAATTAAACCACTCCCCCATTAAGTGTGGGTGTCAGGCGTTGTGTCCCAATGACCAGATGCTGACTAATACAGCTGTGAAGTGGAGGAGACCCGAATGCCTGTCAGTAGACGGATGAATAAGTAGAATGTGTCTGCCATAAGATGGAATCTTATTCAGCATAACAAGGAATGAAATCCTGAGAAACACAACATGTGGATGAACCCTGGAACATGATAAGAGAAGCTCAGCATGAAAGGCCAGACAGCGCATGATTTTGTTTGTATGAAATGACTGAAGTAGCTAAGTCTGTAGAGATAGCAAGTAGGTTAAGGGGGCATAGGGCCTGTCTGTGGACCTCTAATGGATGTAGATTTACTCTTGGGGTCATAAAATTGCTCCAGATGAATTTGTGATGGAGGGCTGGGGATGTAGCTCAGTGGCATAAGCACCTGCCTGGCAAACACAAGGTCCCGAGTTTGATCCCAGGGAAACAAAAAAAAAAAGAATTTTGGGGGCTGAGAGAGTAGCTCAGTGGTAGAACACTCATCTTGTGTGTGAAAGGCTGTAGGTTCTAGCCCCAGCATGGAAAAATAAAAAGTCAGGCACGGAGATTGTGTGATGATCACACAGCTCCGTGCACACAGCAGAGCACTGAGGACAGATACCCTGCAGAAGGGAAGGAAGAAGCAGGCGAGGAGGGAGGAGGAGACAGAAGAAATGAGAAGAGGGCGAGGGAGGAAGGGGGACAGATGGAGGGAGGAGGGAGCAGGGACCTTGCCGGCTAAGTCCCTCCCAGCCCTTGGGAAGCAGATCCCAAGGCGCAATGGACATGAAAAGATTTTATCAGGAAAACTCCCATGCAAGGACTTCTAAGGAGCTGGGGAGGCTGGCAGGTCTGCAGACCATGGTGCTCCTGCTCCGAGGAAGGGAAGGGACGAGCAAAGCACCTGGCCTAAGGCACCTGACATGGCATGCCAGGCACGGCCGGCCACAGTGCCATAGGGAGCTCCCACGCCATAGCACCAGTACAGGAGCTCAGTCCTGCCTCTGCCTCTGCCCTCCACAGTAACTGACCGTGGTTATCCAAGGAGCCACATCCGCCACACAGCCTGCTGCTGGAGGCCAGAGCTCAGTGACAGGGCCCGTGTCACTGTGTTTCCTGCCGCCAAGCTGAACTCCTGGCCACCACTGTGTGGGGCTGGATCTGGCTCTCACCGACTCTGCTGCTCAGCGCAGGTCGGACTCCACCATTCTCTTCAGGGTCATTATGCACCACTCACCCCGCTGCTGACCACTGTCCCTCCAAAGATTCCTCCAGCTGCTGTCAGAAGGAGCTTTCCCAAGCAAGAATCCAACGTCGATCCTTCCTTAGAGCCTTCCGTAATGATTTTACCCACTCCCTTGAAATCCACAAATGGAGCCCTTGCTTTGAAGAAGAGATTGATTGACCATTTAATTGAACAAGATGCCCTTGAACCAGTAGCACTCTTGCATTATCCCAGCACTCGCGCCTGCTGAGGTCGGGCTCCATGGAGACTGAAGTGCAGTTTAACCAGGACACTTCTGTGTTTCCTGTCCCAGGAGCCTCACACTTTCTGCTGGCCTTGTTGGGGAATTAACACCGGCCTGCAGGGTGACTCAGCTATGCTCACCAGCAGCCAGTTGACCATACGAGAGAATCCCTCAGTGTGTGCCACTGTGAGCTCTTTAGAATTTGTCTCCATTGGCATCTTCTGACACATCTGGACGCTGCACCACCTAAGAGGCCCAGGGTGGCACCTTTGGAAATGCAGTTCATCGAGCCCCTCTCTCCACAAGGGATGCCCTGATCAGCTCAGCACAAAGCTAGGGAAGTCATTGGCACAAAGCATGTGAGGGGGCACTGGGCTCCATTTCCTCCATCCCGGAGGCTTTGCTCTCTTCTCAGTGATGCAAGTCACCTGTCACACCTGGATGAGCTGGATCATGACAGCCTGCCACAAGGTTTTATTGAAATATGAGACTAATTTTAATTTTCCCTCTGATCTATGTTGTGCTGAAACTGTATGATTTAGTGGCAGGCCTTGAGGAGCAAGGCCTGATGGGAAAGCTGAGTGCCACAGAACATCTGGGTTTGGGCCTTGGGTGATTGTTTTGCACAGCTCACGGAGGGCACTGCGAAGCTCATGCCCAGTGCACACTGACAAGTTTACCACAGAGAAGTTCAAGTCACCCTGAGTATCAGGACCGGATCACACCTGCCACAGAAGCGCTCACCATCCAGGCTTAGCCCCACACAAGCGAGCCACCCAGTGCCATCCGTGTGACAGCTGAGGGGACCCTTCCTGGTGGTTGTTATCCACCTGAGGACCCGTGCAGGAATACATCAGAGACCCTCGCTCAGGACTCGGCCTCTGAGACTCCCCAAGATCAAGGTCTCCAGGCAACCACCCCAGAGGGCACCCCTTGATTGTGCTGATAATTATTCAGAACACCGGCACCTGGTCAAGATTGAAGCAGCAAGAAGGGAGCCAAGGTCAGTAACCACTCAGCTCTTGACAGCCGCCTGTGCCTCCTGCAGGCTCCTGGAGGGGAATCAGAGCCAGTCAAGGAAGAGGCTTCCTCTCACCCTGCTCCATAGCCACACGGCAGAGCGCAGACTCTGTGCCCGCATAGGACCACAGAGAGGGACCCAGACCAATGTGTCTCTGGTGAAGGCTGCACTCAGAGCAGGCTGTGACGCTCCCTGGCTGATCCTGGTGCCCAGTCAACCACACAGCTTTCTGTGCATTCTGTGAGGGTGGTTTTGGGTGAGATTAGTATTTAGCTCCATGGGTCTGAATGAAGCAGGCTGCTCTCCAAGATGAGGCTGGGCTCATCCAAAGCATGCAGGGCCAGAACAGGCCCCAAATGGGCACACATGCATGCACACACACCCATGCACACACTCCCACACCCAGCAAGGAGGATGCAGCCAGCCGACAGCTCTCAGACAGGAACCACAGCGTGGCCACCTGCGTGGGCTTTGGGCTGTCCAGCCACTGTACACACACCCATCCTCTTGATTCTGTTTTCCTAGAGAATCCCCACTAACCTATAGGCCAAGAGATTTCTGTAGACCTCCTCTCAGGCCACACCTGAGAGAAGAAAGGAATGAGAGAGATGCCCAGGGAGAACAGCCCACAGTGAGGGAACTGGGTCTTTTCTGGGCCAGGAGCAGTGCTGAGCTGCCCCAGAGCCAGACTCCCTCCCAGCAAGCATGGCAGGGATCTGTCTCTACCCCAGAGTCCTCATCCTGATTAGGGACTGGACACGGGCATCCTGTCCTGGGTGCTGTGCACCTGCTTGTTCATCTTCTCTGTCTGCTGTGTCTGCCTGCTCCCACGCTGACCTCTGTTTGGTCCTCACGGCCCCTCCACCCCCCTGTCTCTCCTGCTCCACCTGGAGGGTGCAACTGCACCTGTGATTTCTCCTCCTGCACTGCATTACCCTTGTTTCCTGGTGTGGCCCATGCCCTGCGGCTCTTTGTAACCTCTTTCAAAACCCTCTTCTAACTGTTTAAGGTAAATGTGGCATCTTTTTTGTGGCCAGACCTTGATTCAAACCCCTCCCTCTTAGGATTGCCAGATTTGCCAAATAAAACTTCAGGATGCCAGCTTGATAGTGAACTTCTGATAGGAAATTCAGTGGCACATTTTCAGCATCAACATTTCCCAATATCATTAGTTATCTGAAATCCAAATGTACCCAAGCTTCTGTGTCTTGTCTGACAATCATAGCTTCACTGTCAGTGATAAAATACTTTGTGCATCTTGGTGGACTTCAGCTAATCAGGAAGGCCAATGATAACCTCAATTAATATTTGCAATGCAGACATGGTCCTACCTCGTAGAATCATCCTTTAAATTGTGTACCTGGGCCTGTGTGTGCACAGGTGTGTATGTACGTGTGCACAGGTACATGTGTATATATGTGTGTGCATACAGAGAGAAAAGTGGGAGGCCAGGGAGAGCGGGAGTGGGAAAAATGAGTGAGGCTTAGAGAAGAAGTTGGGGCATTGCCCTAAGCCTCGGGTGCCAGGCAGCTGGGTGGCCATACCGCTGGGCACCAGGACCCACACACAGGGCTGCAGCCTGCACCACTCCTCACGGTACTGATGGAGGCTTTTGGACCTTTAAAACATCTCCCAAGATTTGTATCAAAAGATAGTCTTGGGCGCCAGGGATCCTGTTAGTCAGACTAACTGTAAACACGTCTGTGTGTTCTTCGGCGTCCAACTTGTAATAACATGATTTTTTTTTTTAATTCGTTAATTCCTTTCTTCTTGCAAACAGAAAAATAAAGGGGAAGAAAGGAAGGAAGGAATGGAAAGAGGGAGGGATGGAGGGAGGAAGGGAGGGAACAAGAAGGGCAAGGGAGTGGAGAGGAGGGATGGGATGCGATGGTGTACATAATTTCAAAGCTCGAATAAGCATAGTAAAAACTTGAACTCTGTGGCTCTTGTACCCTATGTTGAAAACTCCGAATGTTACATAATCATCAAACAAGCCATTGTTCTCAGCCTCCAGCAGCTATAATTTCCCTGGGTGTGTGGCAGGCTGCCACTGCAGGAGACACTCCTGCCTGCCTCCAAGACCTCCTGGGGAGCAGGACCCTGGGGGGCTGTGAGCCACGTTGGCACAGGGCAGGGAGCAAGGCAGCTCTTGGCTCCTTGCAAGGTAGGTGTGAGGAGACAACGCTTCCATTTCTCTATCTTCTGAGGCTTCCAGACAGGCCCCCCAGGTCACATCAGGCAGCTTCTCCTGAAGGTTTCCCACCCACTCCACCCACTTTGGCAGGAAGGAGGGAAATGATAGGAAAAGCAAAGGAAGTACAGAAGATCAGAAAGACAGGCACCTGAAAGATGCAGGTCCTGTGGGGGACCCAGGACCTCGAGGGGCCCTGGCAACCAAAGGTGCCCTTTGCTGGGCACTGCAGGGAGCCATGAGGTCCCCAGGGCCCCTTCACCACCAGCTGGCTCCAGGGAGGCTGGGGTTACCTGGCCCCTCCTCAAACTGTAGTAGAACTTTCTCAAGGCCCTATCCTGGTGGTTCATCATGGGCAGCTCTGTCGGGAAGTCCCTCTCCTCACAGGCTTCCCGAAGCTTTTCCATCTATGCCCTTCCTGAATGCCCCTCTGTAGGCAGCCTCTGCCCAGGTCACTCAGAGGATGCCAAGTTGGGGCCTTGAGGAGAATCCTAGAAGCCAGTCCTTGGGACAGGGTAGAGCCTCAGCCAGAGCTCACCTATGACCTCTCTCGGGGGCCACAACTCACCCTGTGACCTTTCAGAAGTTCCTCAGTCACTCTGAGGACCAAATAAGACCCTTGAGATGAAAGGATAGAAGTTCAACGTTTGCATCCTCACTGTTACCCTCAGCACCTGGGCAGTGGCAGGCTACTGGCATTTGGGCTTCTGGAAGCATTCCTGCCCCTTCTCCCCATTATCAGCCCCTGGGCTGGGCACCTCCTTCTGTTCTTCCTTGCTGCCCTCTGGAGCGGGCGTCCTGAGAGGCTCATGCATGGGCACATTCTCTCTGAGAGGATTCTCTCTTAGTGAGCAATCATTTCTTTTCAAAGCCCCCTGGAGCTGCAGGACCATCTGTGGCCACAGGAGCACAGCTATCCGGGAGGGGCTGGGCATCTGGCTTCTGTAGCCTAGAATCCTCATCCTCACCCTCCTCGCCGTGTTTGCCTATAGATCCCAGTGTGCAAGGCCACTGCACACAAAGCTGTCTTCTCGCCTGCGACCCTGGGTGCCCGGCTGAGGATGCTCACTGCCATCAGAGGCCGCAGTCCGGGAAAAGCTGCTCTCACTGCTGGTTAGAGCCACTGTGCGTGGCCACAGCCCCAGGTTGTCCTTGGGGCTGGTGGGAGGAAAGAGTGAGGGAAGTACAAGTCGCCCAGGCCCTCCCTTTGCTACCTAGTGAACCAGGCCACCAGGCTCATCTCAGGTGACTCTGAGAAGATCCATGCTGCAAGAAGACACTGTCTCCCCTGGATAGGCTCCCCTGAAGGCCCAGACCCTCCCTCTCCTTGAAACCATCTGCCACCCTTTGCATGAGGACTGCATTCTAGAAGCAGCTGGATCCCTGAAGCAGCGGCTGACCCATAGCAGATAAAGCCCAGCTTCCCTGGCAGCCCTGTGGGACCTCCCTAAAGCCCAAGTTCCCCACTGAACCCAGAGCAGCAGGCTCAGGGAGGGCAGCTTCCTTCTCATCTCTGGCCATGTCCTTCCTTCTTTATATCTCAGAGGTGACCTGAATTCACAGCAAGGATGAGGGCTACTTCTGGGGACTCAGCCCAAGACCAAGGCTGTGGTGACGGCTTTCCTACCTGCTTCAGCCACATCAAGCAAGTCTGAGGCCCTGCTCTGTGGTTCATGGGGCTGCACTCAAGCTGTCAGCAATGCTGAGCACCTCTGGAAGCCCCAGGCAAAGCTCTGTCTGTGCCCTAGGCAGCTCCCTGAGGCTCCGGTGAGCTCTGCTCTGGGCTGCTCCCACTCCCCTCAGAGCCTGGCACAAGGCAGAAGGACAGAGGGCCTAGGGGACCCCACTTCCTGGCCAACCTCATGCCAACCTCAAAGACCAGGCTCCACATGGACCAGGGCCCTGATTCAGGTCTCCCAAGTCTCCCTCACAGGTACAGAATAAGGCTGGCCTCAAGGGTTGGAGGAGATTGAGTCCTACCTGCCCTGTAGGAACATTTCCACTTATTGTGTGGGATTACTAAAAGGTTTAAATGAGATACTGTGGTTAAAAGTCTTGGCAAGTTACTTTTATCTCTTGAGGCTATATGTTTATTTTTACTAACTCTACATGTAACCATGTAGTAATAAAAAAAAAATTAAATGCATAATTTATGTGCTGGAAATCTACCTCTGGCTCAGTTAACTGTTTGGGGCTTTGGGGACACGTAGGTCACCTGGCTAATTACCTGTTTTTCTGCTTGTACATTGGTGCCAGATGACTCTCTATCTTGCCCCTCAGGAGAGAATTACCGTTGCCATCTGAAACGGACCAGGACAAGCACAGCTGTCATGTGGCAATGGCGATTCAACCAGGTTCTTTAAGTGCATCTCAGAGTACTCCAGAGGTTGAAAAGTCTGCTTCCCTCAGTCCCACTGAATCTTTTCTAGTGGCTCTGTGGCTGGAGACATGAACTTGCCACTCCCCTGGCTCGGGACTGTGAAAAGAGAACAACAGGTGGAGGTGGTAGGAAAGTGGCTTTGGTTGGATCCTAGGAAGGGTTTCTTAGCCCTGGATCTGTTTTCTGAAGGACTCCTTTGGGGAAGTGGAGCTTGAGGTCCACACTGCCAGCTCTGCTTGAACAAGGATGGCTTGACCTCCAAGAAATGCTTCATGCCCACAGCTTCTCTGAAGAATCCCGTTCTACCTGCTCTCTATTAATTGTTGTTTTAATTCAGAAAACCACAATCTCAACAATGTTGATCCACCTCCCAGCCCACAATGCAACCCTACTGTGCTCAGGAGTTCAGGAATGTCCTACTTGACTGGATCCTTTTCAGAGCCCAGCATCTGCCATGCAGACCAGACCTCCCCTGGACACTGACCACCCCCTCCCACTCCTCTCCCAGCCCTGCATGGCCTGGCTTCCCTCAGTGCAGCCATGACCTAAAGCTCCACACTCATTGCCTGGAGACCACATTCCTCATGCTTCAGCTCTGTCTGTCAGCGGCCTCCTGTCATGGGTCACCCCAGCTGTCCGTGGTCTCCACTTAACCTGGTACACAAGCAGGCTGCTGTGAATCAGGTAAGAGCATAGCTCCTGGGTCAAGGCCAGCTACCAGATCTGCGTAGCTGTATGCCTTCCCGCATCTCTCAGCAGAGTAACCTCTCTTCAAAGGACACTAGGCTTAAAAAAAAAAAAATCTTAAGGTGATCCGACTTTAACATCTTCATTCTCCTTCCCTCATAACCAAAAAACTGCCCTTATTTACAACAACCCGATGACTATAAGGAAGAGATTCTCTTCTCCTGTCCAAGGATAACCCCTGCATTTAGAGTCTTGCAAAAATATAGCTTGTGTTGTTTTCCCCCCCAGTTACAAAGAAGCCTGGTTTTTGAGGGACAGCATGGAATCCATCCTAACCTGGACTCAAGAGGAAATAATTTACAAATGGAGATTTTTACCAATCCACAATAACTACTGTGAAACCATGCCTTGTGGACACACTCACTCTGCTGCCATGGGCGCGGGGCTACAGTTCCTACGGGACACATTGCAGCAGATGCATGAAACACCTCCAGCCTCAGGGCTCTAACCTTATCACAAGAAAACCATCAGATGAATGCAAGGGCTATGCACAAGGACACTCATTCTCCAGAGGCTTCCTTGGTTAAACACTGGAACAATGTTACCACCCAGTACCAAGGATGTGAGTGGTGAGAACAGTGATGATAGGAACAGGTTAACTTTTGAGGTCCAATGGCTTCCTGATGCTAGGAAGTATTGTAGAGCTAGAGTTCAACGTGAAAGATTATTCCTTAAAATGTGTTTATACAAAACAGCAAAAGCAAGCTCATCTTCCAAGTAAAGTTACCTCTGTTCACCTGTTCCTTGTGTTTCCAGCTGAAGTCTTCCTATAGCTATAGCAGCAAGTGGCACGGAGGGGCACTCACAGGCTGAGCCCAGGCATCTGCGCACAGAGCCCTGGCATTCCTGCCTTGCAGCTACACAATGGCTCTAGCTTGGATTGGCAGACAAGGCCTGTTTTGCTAAATAAAGGGGCATAATCAATAACAAGAGAATGACGAAGAAAATAGTAGATAACTTCTGAACCTCTACTCCATGCCAGGCGCTGTGTCTAACTCCTTTCATTCACTTAATTCCCACTGATATCCTGTAAGCAGGTGTGATCACCACTCCAGCTTGCACAGGAGCACCCTGAAGGTGGGAGGGCCTCTGATGGTCCAGCCAGGCCCAGGGCCACGGCCAGTGGAGCAGCATGGCACAGTGGTTTGACCTGACTTGCAAAAGTGAAGCAAGCTCTCAGCAATGAGCAGGCTGAGTGTTCTGATCCAAACACACATGCTTGTATGAGAACATTTCCATAGGCTGTATGTGTGTGTGTGTGTGTGTATGTGTGTGTGTGTGCAAGTGTGCGTGTGTGCATAGAGAATGGAAAGATCTGTGCACAGAATCGTGGGGTTGTCCCCTGCAGATCAAGCACATGCACAATCCGGCAGCACCCCTTGGCAGGCTGCCCACTGGGATCCTTGACAGGCACCAGCTCTGGAAGTTGGGGTGCATCCCAACAGTCTGTCCCGCAGGGACTCCGTCTCTCACCAGCCAGATTCTTGGAAGACTGTTATAGCTGACACAGCCACTGGCCACTGGAGAGCCTAGAGATGGGGACCTGACTGTGGCAGGCAGACTTAAGGACGCCCACCCCATCCCTGTCCTCTGGAGCATGCTCCTCACCTTAGGAAGCGGAGAGGTCATCCTGGGCTTGGCCTACTTCACACAGCATAGCTGACTTTAAGAAAGGAAAATCTTTCAGTGGTCACCCCACTGGCCCACACACACTGGTCACATCTGGTCTAAAGGCCAGACAGGGCATAGTAGAGGGCTGTGTAAGTGGGCACCAGTCTCCGTGGTTGATGCAGGATCGCTGCACTCAAGGACCGAGAACAAATCCTGCTCCACTCTGGCAAGAAAGAGGCCTCCATCCTCTAGCTGAGGAGAGCTGCATTCCATCAACATGTGCATTGTCATGTTTTGTTGTGGCAGTCCTGAGGACTGAGCCCAGGGCCCTCATACTATGTTGCATCCCAGTCTTTTTATATGTTTTATTTTGAGGCAGCATCTCACCGAGTTGCCCTGGCTAGGCTTGCAGTTGTGATCCTCCTGCCTCAGCCTCCCAAGAATGCTTGAATTCTAGCTGCACCACCAAGCCTGTCTATGAAGGAGCTTGGCTTGTTCTCAGAATCTCCAGGTAAGAAGTCCACACTGCATGTCAGACCCTGGATAGAACCAGTAGAACACACCAAGTCCAGAGCTGCTTGCCACCAGCAGGTGCTCCCTGGAGCTGCTTGGTTTGCAGCAATTGGCTAGGGGCCTTGGGAACAGGATCTCCTGCCCAAAAGGTGACTCAGGACCCTGTGCATGCGTACTCACCAGAGGTCTTCAGAAGGGTGCCTTAAAACCATGGGGGGACAGAGTAGGATGAAAACCTTGGGGGAGGAGTAGGGACAGGAACAAGGGTCACTTGCTGCACAGGACCCGGGTCACATAGCACAGTGGCTCAGTGCTCAGCATTGTCATGAAAACTCAAGGCGGCAGTATGGCAGGGCCCTCAGAGCAGAAACCTGGCCTGAGAGCACCACACGAAGGTGACTCCTCAGCAAGGGTGCCCTCACAGATGGTGTGCTCTACACCCCAAGGTCGTGGTACAGAGAGAGGCCGTGGGGCTCAAGTGAGACTTCAGGCATATCTGCAGGCCAGGCCCAGGCAGGGCTCCTGGGGATTTCTATTAGTATGAAGGATATTTGTCAGCATGAAGGCAGCGTGACCAATTTCCCCAGGCCCCTGTTGGCCCTGTTTGCCTGAAGCTTCAGTTCTTGGTTTCTAGTGGCCTTGGATTAGGTGTTTGCAAAACCCTGCTACTCGACCTGGCAGCCAACCAGTGCCTCAATTTAAAAGCACTGCCTGCCTGTGAATCCAGCAAGGGCTGAGGGCCGGTGGAGTCTGCCCAAGAACTCAACGGTTTAATGCGTTTTGCCATGGAGATTAGGGCCCTCACGGCCTGGGGACCGGCTGGCTAGGAACAAGGCCCCAGCTCATTGCTCATTCCGTCCAGGCGGTGCCCATTATCCAGGGGTGGATGATCCGGTTTGGGGATTTTCCATGCTTCTGGCTTCTCCTCCCTTCTCCTCTCTGCCCTTTGGCCACATTACAGATCAAATTAGCCTGTCTTTGAGAGGATAGAAGGGGAAGGGACAGGTAGAATTCAAATTGGCCAATTCTGCAGCATGTTCCCTGCTCTAATGCAGGAGATCAAAACCAAAGGCTAGCATGCAGTCTGGATTATCAGTGGATTATATTTAATCTATGGCAGACCTCCCCTCTATTACCAGAGAAATCCAAGCATCGTGGGGACTTGCTGTATTTCACATGGATGTCAGGGCTCAGCGCAGACGGGCTCAGCCAGAATCTCACACATACATGTATGAGACATTTGGAGATGGAAGGGCTTTGAGACAACCCCGCCCTGGAAGGCTGAGGCCCTGGGATCTGAAGCCAAAGGCCCAGGACCACAGCATGAGATGCTTCCAGTGAGTGGTGCAGCGAAGACCTGATGTCAGCTGACTTCACTATTAATTGTCAGGTTGGCGTGAGCAGCGTAGGCAAGGTGTCCCTTCTTGATGCCCAGGGCTTCTGATGGGAGCCTCCACTGACTAGGAACTAGAGTTGAAGTCCTTTGTTCCTGCAGAGACACCCAACAGAAAGCAAAGGCTTGGCCCTAACTGTGCTGAGCAGCACAGCCATGGCTGGGGCTGGGCGGGTGCCTGACTGCACAAAGGACTGCTCCTCTACAGGGACTGGAGGAGCAGACATGAAGCCCTGCCCCACACACTGCTTTCCGGCAGAGGACTGTCTGTTTAACCCATCACATTTGGAAGCAATTGGTATTAGTTTCTGTTAGATGTGCACCTTGTGTTCACCGATTTGCAAAAAGACAATGGTCCATTTCCTCTACCCTGACCCCAGCCATGTGGCGGCTCTTGTGCCTCAAAGGTGGCTCTTGTGGCACTCAGTCACCAAGGTGACCAGCCTTTCCAGCTCACCTGTCCCTCTCAGCCCAGCTGCAGAAGCCCTCCTGCTTTAACCGGGTGTCCTGGCTCTAGCTCTTCTCCAAGGAGGAGGGCAGGGCAGGTCCTGGCAAGGCTGGATATGGGTGGGAGGAGTCGGTGTTGCTAGATCAGAACGGAACCTGACAGGGCGACTCCTTGTGCTATGGAGGGGAGCCACTGTGTGCAGTGCCACTGCAGAGCTGGGAGGAGGGCATCTTTGGGTCAGGGCTGGCCCTGGGGAGAAGCGGCCCTTCTCTTGTCTGGACCTCAATGTTAGTGACCCCTGACATGAGCAGGCATCTGAGTCCCATCAGAACCTGAAGGCTGAAGCACAAAGGAACCCTGGGTACAGATTCAGTGGCGTGTGTGTGTGTGTGGGGGTGGTGGCTGCCATCCTGTTGCTGTGAGCTGTGCATGGCTGTGGGGTCCCAGCCAGGGATTCCTGCCCTGGCCAAACAGCAGCTCTGCCTTCATTTCGTGTGTGTGTGTGTGTGTGTGTGTGTGTGTGTGTGTGTGTGTGTGTGTTCCAATCCTCTGCACTTTATTAGCAGATATTCTCCCAAATGTTCTTCCCAAAGGCAGAGCTCCCTTCTACTTTTGCCACCTGGGAACCAGGTCCAATGACCACCAGGGGCCCCTCGCCCCCCATGGCTCAGGCCCAAGCTGGGGTGGGAGTGACAGGAGAGTGTAGGCGAACTCCACATAGCCATGGCATCAGACCCTGAGGTGAACCCCAGCCAGGGTGCTGTCAGCTGCAGCATCTTCATCCTCGAGGCCTGGTTCATAAGGAGCCCAGGGGTGCAAGCAGGGAGGTGGGAAAGACCAGGCAGTGCCTACTCGAAGCTCTATCTGCCCCTCCATCTCTGAGACATACACACATGCATACACCTTCACACATGACCAAGAGGCCAGACAGCAGGAAGACCCAGCCCTGTGCTGGCAAGGATCAGCCCCAAAACAGCCAAGCCAGCCGCTCCTCCTATCCCCTAAACCCGTGTATGGCAATTGGGAAGGGCTCAGGCTGGAAGCTTTACCTTGCCTTGGTTCTGCTCCAGCACCAGTGAATGAGGCTCACTGCTTCTGAACTGACCTCTTCATGGGGATTCTAGTGGCTATGCAGCCCAATCTGGCTCTCAGCATCCTGCTCTCTGGGGTCTCAGCCTCCACTGCAGCCTGAGGCCCAGAAAACCCCAAAAGACCCTTTCCTTTGACTGCAGCCCAAAGCCAAGCCCTGAGTGAGGACAGGACATGGTGGGAGAGTCAGGAATGGAAGCAAGAAAGCTCTCTGCCTAGTAAGCAGGTCATCAGTTCAGGCACCAGGCCCCGTGCAGGCACAGCCCCTCAGGGAGGCTGGGCAGAATGTGAATCTGAACCACTCTGAGATACCAGGCATAGCCATGAAAAAAGGGCCTGCTGCCTCTGTGCACAGTGAGCAAACAGGGACTATGGGCAGGACAGGGACTATGGGCAGGACAGTCGGGGCAGCGAGGGCCCTGGTGGGGAGCAGGATCAGGAACACCCAGGTTGGGAACACCCGGGTTGGGAACACCAGGTCGGGAAGTTGCCACCACTGCTGCTCTGAGCTGGCCTCAGGATGGGCTGCATTGGTTGAGGGGCCTCTGCCTGGCTCTCCACCTCCCTCTACCCACAGGCCTTGACCTCCATGGGACAGTGAGGACACAAGCATAGCTTGTGGTTCTGCTGTGTTTGACCGGAGCTCCGCTATTGTCATTGCTGCTGCTATTGCTGCTGGTGTTTGGGGAATGCAAACAGAGTCCAGGGCTTTGTGCCAGCTCTGCTGGTTTTTGTCCCTATTTTATTGAGGTATAATTTGCATAGCATGAAATCCACCCACGACTCCGTGAGGCAGTGGCTACAGTGGCGGTGAGAGGATGAACAAATTCGACGCCTTGAAAGATGATGACAGTGGAGACCACGATTAGAATGAAGAAAACAGCATACAGAAAGATGGTGAGAAGGAAAAAACAGAACGACACAAGAGTCAGAGCAGCAGCAAGAGGAAGGCTGTTGTCCCTGGACCAGCAGAACATCCCTTGCAGTACAACTGCACTTTCTGGTACCCCAGGAGAAGCCGTCCCACCTGCTCACAGAGCTACAAACAGAACATCAAACAGATCGGCACCTTCGCCTCTGTGGAGCAGTTCTGGAGGTTTTACAGCCACATGGTAAGTCCTGGGGACCGAACAGGACACAGTGACTTCCATCTCTTCAAAGAAGGAATTAAACCCATGTGGGAGGATGATGCAAATAAAAATGGCAAATGGATCATTTGGCTGAGGAAGGGCTTGGCCTCCCGTTGCTGGGAGAATCTCATCCTAGCCTTGCTGGGAGAACAGTTCATGGTTGGGGAGGAGATCTGTGGGGCTGTGGTCTCTGTCCGCTTCCAGGAGGACATTATTTCCATATGGAATAAGACTGCCAGTGACCAAGCAACCATAGCCCGAATCCGGGACACACTTTGGCGCGTGCTTAACCTGCCTCCCAACACCATTATGGAATACAAAACTCACACCGACAGCATCAAAATGCCAGGCAGGCTGGGCCCCCAAAGGCTCCTTTTCCCAAACCTCTGGAAGCCGCTGTTGAATGTGCCATGACCCTCTCCTTCTCTGGATGGCACCTTCATTGAAGCTGGCATCATCGGAGTCCCTTGTTCTGTTGGTGTGCCTACCTGGAAGACCCTTCTGTGCTGGACAAGAGGAACGGAAGAGCATGTTGTGCTTTGAGTACAGGCTGACTCGCAGCAGCTACGACCACAGCTGAGATCACAAATAAACGGTGCTAAACTAAAAAAAGAAATCTGCCCACACCACATAGTCCACTGGACGATGTTGCCTTAAGCTTTAAGTTGCTTAGTGAGTCCCCGACTCACTAAGTGTTCTGTCCCAAGGTGCTGCCTTATCCCATGCTCATTTCCTCAGAGAAGGACAGAGGAGCTTTGTAGCTACCCTGGATGTATCTCGTGTTGGTCGTTCTCTGGAGAGACTGCGTCCTGGCACACAGAATGATGTTCAGGTGTGTGTTCATGTTGACTGTGCCTTAGAAAGATAAACCTGTCCTCCCTCATGACCAGCAGGAGAAATGCCCAAAAAGAGGAATGGGCCTCAGAGTGAATCAAATGCTGCTCCTGCCTTACCTTCACAGTTTGAGTGGCAGGTAGAATGAACAAGGGACCAGAGCTCAGGCACCCAGCCCACTCTTCAGTCAGCAAGCAATTACCGAGGTCCCTTCCTGGGCTGATGGTGGCCAGGCTCCCAGGTGCCTGCAAACCTGAGCTGTTGGCTCCTGGTATTCTAAACTTGGCATGTGAATTGGAAAGGTTTTTATTTTTAAATCTTGACTGCTGCTTTGATATATAATGTTCTCCCAGGCTCCCTGAAGGGCAATTAATTTGGTGAAACAAATCAGTTGCTATTTCACTCATTGTTATAATAGTAGAGAAATTAGGTTTTTAATTAAGGCTGCAGAAGGACAGGAGGGTGGTGGACGAATAAATACCTGCGCTGTCAGTCAAATGCAGAAGGGACAGGAACTGCAAGTCTCTGTCCTACTGTACCTCTGTGCCCACTTTCTCCGTGGTGTGGCCTGTGGTGAAGCTGGCACCCCCATAAGTCTCCCCACCTGTGCAGGGTGCAGGGGGTCTCAGGACTGGTCAGCCGCATGCAGGGAGAGTGTGGCAGTGTTGTTGCTTTCTGCAGGGGGTGCACCAAAGTGCAGGGAGGTCATGCAGCACCCTGGCTGGTGGAGACGCAGGCGAGTGGACTAAGAGCACCCACCCTTCAGCTTCTATTAGCCCAGCACACGAAGGAGAGGGGCCAGGAGGTGCCTAGTGCTGCCCACCCACCTTAAGTTCTGAAATCATGACAGACACCAGGAAAGCAGGATTTTTAAGAGAAGAAACAAAGGAAAGAGGAAGAGCAGAATGGCCAGAAATAAAAGAGGAAAATACAAAAGAAGCAGCAAGAATGATCTCTGCTTTCCATAAAGCATGAAGTCGCGACAGGAGCAGTGCAGCCAGCCACGGAACCAAAGCTCGCACACACGAAGCACAGACAGCTGCTCGGCACATAGACTGCTACCCACTACCTCTGTGTTCAGTTTTACTGGACAGTAATGTGGGACATCCCTCAGAGAAGGTGAGACTTTAAGGGGCAGGGGCAACTAGGAAACACCGCCATATATGGAGATTTTAATGTGTTAGTAGCTATTTATACACATTTTTCAATGCCTGCTACATTTTCTTTGACATAAGTGAAATTATGTGCACATACTGCACCTTTCCACATTAATAATAACCCTTCATAATACTATTTTATAGCACTTACAAAGCATTTTTTCATGTAGGGTCTCATTCAACTTGTATGGTAAGTATTTTTATAATGATATCTATATTACAGTACAAAAACTGAAGTTGAGAGAGATGACATTACCTCAAGTATCTTAGCCAATAAAATGAATAAAGTAAGGATTTGAATCTTCATGTGAAAATCTTTGAGTTTGTTTTGCTACTTATCTAACCTCTTAAATAGAGGACATCTTTAGTTTTCTGATAAAAACTATAAATTTTAATCCTCAGTTATCATTTCCATTTCACCCCAAGGTTGTATATCTTCCCTGTGGAACAGACACATGAAGTCCTTGGCTGCCCCTTCAGCTGTGCTGCGGGGACCAGTGAGACCCCACCAAGTGAGGGGCGCTGGGCACTGGGCAGAATTCCCCTCACCCCCCTGGAATTCACTTCCACAGTGTCAACTGCCCACCTCTGAGGAGTTCAGTGGTTTTTGTCCCTTCATCCGTGTCTACTGCCAGTTATCTCCTTCTGGACCTTGTGCCTAGTGTCCACATGTGGTCCAGGTCACAGAGTGAGTGGGGTGGGGTTACAGAGCTGACTGTTGTTTTAAACAGCAATAGACAGCAAATAATCCTGGAAACAAAATGACGGTCAGAAACATTGGTCTGTTCTTCCCAAGACATTTTTTGTTTAGTTTAGTAGGTTGGGTTTATAACTTTTTTTTTTTTTTTTTTTTTTTGAGACAGGGTCTCACTATGCAGTTCAGGCTGGCCTTAAGCTCACTTTGTAGCTCAGGCTGGTCTCAAACTCACAACAATCCTCCTGCCTCAGCCTCCCGAGTGCTGGGATTACAGGCATGCGCCACCATGCCGGGCTTGGGTTTATAATTTTGTCCCTTGCATTATGTTTGGTTTCCTTGGGTTGGTTTGGGTTGAATCGGGTTCAGATTGGGTTGGGATGAGTTGGATTTGTTTTGGGTTGAGTTAGGTTGTGTTTGGTCAGGTAGAGTTTAATTTGGTTTCCTTTGGTTTGGCTGGGTTGGGTTGGTTGATTCAGTTTTGGGTTGAGTTGAATTAGGTTGGGTTGGGTTTGCTTTGCTTTGGTTGGGTTGGGTTGGGTTGGGATGAGTTGTATTTGGGTTGGGTTGGGATGGGTTAGGTTGGGCTTGGGAAGGCTTTTCCAGAGAGCACCTGTGTCTGTGTGCAGGCAGCACTTGGGGACCAGAGCCAGGTTCTTCTCCTTGATAGCCAAGTCCTGTGCTATGTCCAGAGAGGCTCCAGGACAGTTTCGTCCTCCCCCATATGAATGTCAGCCTTCCTTCCCTATCGCCTACACGCCACCTTCCCTCAGGACCTGCTCTGGTCCTTAGTCCACAAAGCCCAGCTCAGTGGGTCTGGTGCAGGATAATATGGGGGAGTCTGGAGAAAGTTCTTCTGCTGGGAACTTGGCTGCAAGCGTTGCTATGACAATCTGAGCAGGGGCACTTGGGGCAAGGGTAGGGAGTGTTCATGTGTGCACACAAGTGTGTGCATGCCAGAGGAGGGCAGAACTACTGCAAATAAGACAGGGCCTCAGCACCAAGACCTGGACCTGCTGGCCATCCCCCTCCTTCCCTGGAGCACACATGGACTCAAATGCAATCTTAAGACAGCAGGAAGCCAGTCCTCTCACATGGTCTGGATTGGCTCTGACTGTGGAAGTCTCTTCCTCCTCAGAGTGCACTTCCACTGTGTGTTACCAGGGACAGTTTCCTCACAGTATCTCCAGCCAGTGGCCCTGCAGGCACCAGAGGAAGGGATGCCACAACTTTCTGCTTGGAAATGAGGCAGCAGTGAACAGGTGACAGGCAGCCTACAGCTGTCATTGGATTGGATTCACCCCTGAGTGTTAATGCACTGGAATGTTTTTGAAATTAAGTTTAATATTTCTGCAAGCTGTTCCCTTGATTTGCATAATTTACAGCCTTGGAGTCTCATCCAGTACAGTGTTGGCAAGATTCATTTTTTGCATCTTTGGTGCTTTTTTATGCAATTAAAGAATTGTGTGGACTTTGAGTAGCTTTACTTGATTGTATTTGCAAGTGCTAGAGCTTAAACTCAGGGTCCTGCACGAGTGGGGCCTCTCACGGAGCCAGCCCCTAGCCATAAAATAGGGAAACGTGGTAAATAGGAGAGACTGCCTAGCGAGACTGCTTCTCAAATACAAAACAGGAAGTTGTAAAGGGTTCAGGCAGCCTGCCTGGAGGGTGTGAATGAGGGAGGACCTAGCCCCCTTGGTGGAGATTGGTGGAGTGGCCTGGGAAGGGGCTCCATGATAGAAAGGTGGTGTGGCCTGGGGAGAGACCTAGGGAGCGGCAATGGGCTGATCCAATATGACTAGAGGGAAGGCAGAGAGCCTGTGTGGGGCTGTGGGCCTCAGGACCCCAGGAAATGGGGCCCAGGAGGCTGTGGACAGGAGGGCTTGAGAGGCCAGGACATGCCCTCCAGGCCCGGTGGACTCTCCTGTACTGAGCTCCTACCCCCCTGGGCACAGATGCGCCCATACCCCGACCACAGCACCATCCACATGGCTCACCCACATCCACTCTCATCAACACTTACCGTCTGCAGCCAGATCTCTGCTGAAACTTGCCCTGGAGCTATAGCTGGCCACGTTCTAAGCGGCCAGTCACTGTCTTGTGGACATGGGTGGGACACAGATGGTCTGGATGGGTGTAGTTTGGAGGACCAATTTGGGACTTCACATGGTACAAGAGGGCACCATCCTTCTGTGATGAGCTCTGTGAACTCCATGAGGCACTCAGGCCCAGGCCTGTGCCCTGGGCACGGCTAAGGCAGGCTGTGCTAAGCTGCAAGGCTTCATGGGCTCCTCCCAGCAAGCACAGTTATTCATGTGAGCCTACATTCCAAGGGTGTACAGGAGCACTGGGCTCTCATGTGTCCTTCGGGGGGGTTCATGGGATTCCCCAGGGATCAGTCCCTCATGCTCACAGGGCCAGTGGCCAACATGCATCTTTGGTCAGCTCCTTCCTGGAGCCACTTCCAGTGCTCCCCTCTGGGGTTTCCTAGGATCATCACCCCTGGTCTTCAAATCTTCTCTGGGAGAACCTCAAGTCTTAGGACCCCACCACCTCAGAGCACCCCAGCTGTGTTCATGGGGCTGTCGCAGGGGCCAAGGGCCTGCGAGACTTCAGACAGCCTGAGACTTTCAAGGTTCAAACACTGCACAGAGCCCCTGGAATGAACTGTAGGGCTCAGGAGGGTCTCTAAGCCACCAATCCCTGCTTTCCTTCCTGACTGATGGCCTCCAGGGAGACTGGCTAAGACCCCCCAAACCAGCAGCTTTGAGCATGTCCTTTGGGGTCTCTCCTTCTGGCCTAGGGGAAGTTCCCTTCCCTGCATCTCCCCAGGAGAGAAAGAAAGGAGATTAAGGGGCAGAACTAATGGCTGTGAGACTTGGCCCTGTCCCGTCCAGGCTCCCAGCCTGCACAGAAGGGTGTCCAAAGTCCCTGGGACAGACACCGTGGAGAGCTGCCTGCTTCTCCACCCTATGCCAATGCTTCCTATCTTCTTCATCTTGCTCCTTCAGTGGCTGCTTGGACCTGAGTGAGAATCAGTGGGATAAGCCCAGGTGCAGTGGAAGCCTTGAACTGGGTGAACAGAGCAGAAGAATGGCATTCCCACTCCTCCATTAGGGAGTCTCTGGTTTTAGATAGGGACCCATTTCTTTTAAAAGCAGAGCATGTGTTTGTCAGAGGAGCAGGATGCACAAGGCTTGTAAGATCTGGCCCCCACTGCGATGCCTTGTAGATTCACAGAAGAATCATGGGGACATCCCTGGGAACAAGCCACCTGTGAGTGGGAGCTGTGAGGGTCACAGGTTGCTAGGGCAGGAACCCAGCCACCGGCCTGCCACTGTGTCCTTGAGTGCCCCTTCTCTCCTCTCAGCTCAGCTCCTCCTGTGAAGAGGGTCAGTAACGGGGGAGCTGCTGGACCTGTGCATAGCCCCAGCCCTGTGCCACCCCTTTGCCCAACAGGAAGCGTTGGCATAGGGTGGAGAAGCAGGCAGCTCTCCACGATGTCTGTCCCAGGGACTTTGGACACCCTTCTGTGCAGGCTGGGAGCCTGGACGGGACAGGGCCAAGTCTCACAGCCATTAGTTCTGCCCCTCAGTCTCCTTTCTTTCTCTCCTGGGGAGATGCAGGGACACTTGAGAAACTGGGTCCTACCCTGTAGTGGAGCCCACTGAGTCCCAGGAGTCACTACAGTGGTCACAGAGCAGGCAGAGGGCTGAGTGGTCAGTTGGGGTGATCAGGTTTATATCTAGGTGCCCCTCAGAGCCTTGTGTGCTCATAGGCAGGGATTTGGGAGGTGACTGGATTGCTGAACGGTCCACTCGTGAGTTCATAGCTAAATGTGAGGCTGGGAGGCGAAGCCTAATGAGAAGAGACAATCGCTGGGCGTGGCCAGGAAGGGTCTGGCTCCCTCCTCCTCCCTGATCCCTCACTGCTTCCTGCTGCCCTGCCCTCAGCAGCTCTCCTCTGCCTGCCAGGCCTCTCTGTGCAGCTTTCCCTCTGAGCCAGCCAGCTATGGACTGGTCCTCTACAAACTGAGCCAAAATAACCTCTCCTCCCTCCCACGTGGGTGCTCAGTGAGGAGAACACGGCCAAGGCAAGGGGGAAGCAGCGCCTCCCACGGGACACTGGCTCTCCTGTGGCTCAGAGGTCTGTACATTGTGGCTTGTATGCATAGCTCAAAAAAAATTTTGAGCCAGGCATGACGGTGCATGCCTGTAATCCCAGCCCTTGAAAGGCTGAGGCAGGAGGACTGCCACAAATTCAAGGCTAACTTGAGCTATTTAGCAAGACTCTGTCTCAGAACATGAAAGAAAGAAAGAAAGAAAGAAAGAAAGAAAGAAAGAAAGAAAGAAAGAAAGAAAGAAAGAAAGAAAGAAAAGAAGGAAGAAAGGAAGGAAGAAAGGAAGGAAGGAAGAAAGAAGAAAGACAGAGAAAAGAAAAGAAAGAAAGAGAAAAAGGAAAAGATAGAAAGATTTTTTTAAAAGGCACAATACTATCTCATCTTAAATTCACAGGTAAATGATTTCATAAGTGACTGCAAGGGATGTAATTTTCATTTTACTACAAATATTGACAGTAAAACATAAAACTATCAGTCTTGAATAAAATATGGAAAAGAATTTGAAGCTCATAATAATTTCATGCACATCACCATTGAATTTGAAATACATGAATATACCCTTAATATGGAGAAATTTTACATCTTTCCTTGAATTTATATTTCTTGTCTGCTCCTTCCACAACCATCTCATAGAATTTAATGGACTTTAAAATAGGAAAGTATTTTATTGATCATCCTATCATACACCAAAATGTATTTAATATGTATTTTAATACATTAAAATGTACCTTATTCATAGAACTTAAGATTTTATTTGTTGAAAAAATTGCTTCCAGATTAAATTACCAGTGAACTGATTAAAACCACATAATGTTACCAATTTTGAAGCATAAAATCTTAGGCATAATTGGAAATGCACTTCCTAATGAGATGAAACACTATCTAACATTTTAATATGTATTTAATGAAGAAAAGGTATACTTTGCTAAAAGCACTGAGTCCAAAGCTAAAATACTCTCCTTGTCAATTAGAAGAATATGAAAGACTTTATGTGGTAGAAAATAAAATAAGCATCAGAAGCCATCATTGGATTATTTCATGATATGATTTCATAAATGGATTTAAAGTAACTTCCTGAAATATATACACACATCGAAGGAAGTCAGCTAAAATTTTGATCTGTGGGTCTGACACCTGGAGGCCCGGGGAAGTCCTGCACACCCGGTGTCAGGTTTGAGTGACTCAGTTCCGCCATTTCTTGCCTGAGTGGCACTTTCATCCTTAAAGATCTGAGCATTGGTCTCCTCCCAGTGGTGCATGGTCAGTGCCACTGAGAAGCTCTTCACAAGCCTTGAGGTGGCTTACTGTGCATGCATGTGTGCATATGTGCATGCATGCATGTCCGTGCATGCGCGTGCATGTGTACGTGTGTGCACATGTGTCTGGTCCTATGGACTGGACCCAGGAGCCTTGCCCTGGGCCGCATTCCCAGCCCTTTTAAATTTTTTTAAAATTTTATACAGGCCTTGCTAAGTCCCTAAGCTGCTCATGCTGAGCTCCAACTTGCAAATCTCCTGCCTTGGTCTCCTAGGGTGCCGGGACGTCTAGGGTGCACCACCAGCCCATCCTGGGTGCCTCACGTCTCATTCCTATTGTCCCAGCTGAACCTGCCACATGTCCCTGAGCAGGAGGCCGAGGATCTTCATACTCTGGTTATGGATGTACAGGCAGAGCAGGCACATTGGACGACTGCTCCAGCACACTGAGACTTCAGGAGAGAGACAGAGTCAGAGAGAGAGGGAAAGGGAGCAAGGAGGAAGGAAGGAGCGAGAGAAAGAAAAGAATTACACAGAAGACATGCAATGTTAAATTTAAATAAAAATAACAGCACGAACTCCCAATTCCTTTCTCTTTGTGGAACGTGCCTGTTTCCTCCCTTTGCCTCAGAGAATGTGGAAGCACCAACAGCTGAGTGGCAGTGAAGGTGGAGACTGTCCCCAAGTGCCAGCCGGCATCCAGAGCATCCCCAGGTGCCACTTAATTCTGAGGCCTCAGCTGGCCAGAGCAGGGCAGAAGCAGGGAAATTCGGATGTCTCTGCCCTGGGCCCCTGAATGCCCCATCCCAGGTTGAATCCCAGCTGAGTTAGGCGACCACCCGGTCCCACATTTCCAGGGTCAGCTCCTGATTCTTAGGCAAAGTTAAAAGGAGGCCAGCTGCTGCCACCCTTGGAGAGGCAGGAGGGAGGCTATGTGCCGCCTCCTGCTCCTGGCTTCAGGTCCAAGGGCAGGGCGAGAGTGTGTGGCTAAGGCCACAGTGGAGGCAACCAGAACACCCAGGCGCAGCCCTCCATTCTTGCAGGAATGGATCCCGTGCTCAGAGTGCTGCGGGAACTCATCCTGGAACTGCTGCAGAGCAGGGGCCGGGGCAGAATGGGGGATGCGGGGAGGGTACAGGCCAAGTGTGTTCTGTGTATGATGAAAATGTCACAGTGGTGATTCCACTCAGTTATGGGCAATAAGAAAATAAAAAAGAAATGGCCCCTGAGCACCAGCACAGAGCGGGAGCTCTGAAGGCCTCCCTAGTGACACACCCAGATGCCCAGAGGCAGGTTGGGTCCTGCAGGCCCCCCAGGAGACAGCCACCCTGGGACCCGAGACCTGGGCCCTGTTGCCCGGCTGGGCCAGGGTCTGTGTGGAAGCTGGGACATGCACTCTCCCCGTCTCCACCTCTGTAGTCTCCCCTCCTGCTTCCTTCCCTTTCCTCCCTTTCTCCCTCTCTTTGTCTCCCTCTGTCTGTATCTCTGTCTCCTTCTCTGTCTCCATCTGTCTGTCTTAATGTTTTCATCATCAATATGCTCTTTCATTTGGGATTTTTTTCATCAGTAAAAATCACATTGAACGATGATTTTCTTTTCTGCACAGTCTTGTAGAGATGAATATTAATATCGTGCTTCCTCCATCAAAAGAATGTAGATAGTCTCCTTTTCTTTCCTTATAGTTTATATGACATTGAAATGATTTCTTTTTAAAGTTTGAGGATAATTCTTTTTTTGTGGAAAAAAGTAAAACAAAAATTCATAACCAAATCATAGGAGAACAATAGTTAATATATTACATATTACTGTCTTTAAAGTAGTTGCTCCGGATACAAGATACAGGCATAGGGCTGGAGAGGTGGCTTGGTAGTCTAAGCGCCTGCCTGGTAAGCATGAGGACCCAAATTCAATCCCCAGTAACCGAATGTGGTGCTGGCCTCGGAAGCCTGGGTGTACCATGCAGGCTGCAGAACCAGAGATGGTGGTGCATACCTGTAGTCCCAGCACTGGGGAGGCCGAGACAGGAGGATCGCTTCGAGTCTGAGCTGCACAGCGAGACCCAGGACCAAATTTTTTTTAAAAGATAAAATAAATAATTTTTTAAAGTTTGTTTTTTAAATGAAATGGCATAAAAATTTCTCCAAATAATATTAGAGATAATTCTCAAAAACATCCGAGCTTGAGGAGGACCGGCCCTTGTACGTTTCTCCTTTTCTTTTACAGTGCACGGTTTATTTGGATGTTTATACTTCCTCCAGTTAATTATGGTAAAGTATATTCTCCTAGAACATCCTCCATTTCATCTCAGTGTGCAGATATACTTAATGGACTTGCGTACACTAATCTCTTTTGGCTCCTGTCATTTCCTTTGTGTCTGCTTTGTTTTCCCTTTAACGCTCTTTATCTTGTGTAATTTTGCATCCTTCATGTTCTCTGAGCTGAGATAGTAGCGCTTTATCTCTCTCAGTGGCTTTGTTGAAGCAGCTGAACACGGATAAATACACTCATTGTCTGATTTTCTGCATGGGATTTCCTCCGTCCTTCCTCCTCCTCCTCATCTCCGTGGTGCCCTGTCTGGGCTTCCTACTGCCTCCCTCCTCGTCTTGTCCATGTGCCCTGCATGGAGCTTCCTTTGTCCTCCCTCCTTCTCTTCTACATGGAGCCCTGTGTGGCGCTCCCTTTGTTCTTCCCCCTCCTCTTCTCTATGGTGCCTTGTGTGGGGCTTTTCTAACTTCCTGAATTAGAGACTCACTCATTACCTTCACGAGCTCTTTTTAATCAGCTCTGAAGAGAGAATTTTCCTCTGTGCAGCACTTCAGTTGCATTCCACAGACGATGTTTTTATATTTTTATTTGTGTTTTCTTAAGACTTTCTAGAATTTCACATTGGAAAGACAAAGAGGACATCCTGCTTTTAGGGTGTTATTTTCAAATTTCCTTTTTTAAAAACTCCCATCACATTATCCCACCCTGGAAACTTCACACCACCTCCAATCTGGGGCAGGCTGTGTGGGTGTGTCATGGCCACAGGTCCTCTGAGGCTCTGCCTAGAGGCCTGCTTGTCCCAGGTAACATGCCCCTGCACTCCCAGCCCAGCCAGCTCCAGCACACTCCTGTCACTTCCCACCACCAGCACAGGGACAGCTGGGACCCAGGCCCACTGTGTGCCTGGAGATGCTCAGAGCATCGGGTCCAGAATGGGCTGCCCCAGGACTTCAGGACCCGAGCCCAGGCACAGTGCAGCTCCTGGCCCACAGCAGCAGGGCAGTGAGGCCCTCCCCTTTCCTGGCTTGATGTACTCCTGGCAAGTGACAGGGTGAAGTGTATGGGCCCTGCCCATCCTACCCTAGGTTATGGCTGTATGCACAGTCATCCCTCAGCCTTCAGGCCCTCTCAGACTGAGGAGCAGCAGGAAGCTGTTATGAACCAGGCTGGCATAGCCATGCTCAGAGCTGTGCAGAGGGGAGTGCTGCCCCAGAGCCACCACTCTGTCTAGACACTGGCATTTTTGCCAGCAAGCACAGAGTAGTACTCAAAGGTGTGTCTCTGGGGATGGACAGCTGTGTGGGGTCCTAACTCTGCCTCTCACAGTAGGCCTCAAAAGGTCACTCCTCCTACACCCCACTTTCACATTCCCTTGGGCCTGTGTTGAGGGGGGCGTCTTGCTGATTCCTCCAATGTCCTCAAGCCATCTTTCTTCTCCCATATAAAGTATTTGGTTTATTTTTTGATGGTGTGAATCTGTTCAGCAACCATATTTCCTCTGGCCCTGATTCTACACATGGTTCCTTCTGGGTCGAAATCTAAGTTTGTCGATTTTTTATGCTCTGCCAGCATCTCATGATAAACCTGCCAAAAGCAACCATCAGTACCCATATCACTGCCTGCATGTTGGCCCATCTTGAAATTTTCTCTGCTATGTTAATTAGTCCACCACCCTTGATCTTGGTCTACAAAGTATAGACATGGGCACAGGCAAAACATAAACCCATTTTCTGCCAAAACACACATGGTCTTTAGTCCAGCTGTCGGTGGAGTCCTTGCTCCTAACTGAGCCTGGCCTCTACTGTCCTCATTCCTATCAGCACCCTTGTCTTCTGATCTCTGCCAGTAATCACAGAGCACAGCATTCTAAGGCTTCCCCAGCCTGCATCTTTACCTTTTCCAAACTCCTCACAGCAATGACCCTACTCCTCCAGTACCAGTTTTCTTTTGAGTCCCTTTCTAGTCACTGGGACCCAATGTCGGACACCCAGAGATTAAAGGAGGACAGTTTAAATTTGGCTCACAGTTTCAAATAATTCAGTCTATGGTTGGCAGGTTCCAAGGCAAAAACATCAGCACAAGAGGATGTGGAGCAGAGGTGCTTAGCTCAGTGTGGTTAGGAAGCAGTGCACAGGGAGGCAGTGCAGAAAGAAATGGGCCAGGGATCAAGAGAGCACCCAAGGCCACACTCCAGAACCTTCCAGACACACCAGAAATGAGCTTTGCCAATCCTGGTGTGCCCCCCAGCCAACATTACCCAGCACAGGGTCATCACTCAGGGTGGTCCACCCCCCCAGGCATAAGTGCAGAAGCACAGAGCACCCTGAGGCAGGCTCCCCTTGGTACTGGTCCCTAGAGCCACATGGATCACTGGGGCGGAGCTTTCCGGCAGTGGGGGCCCGTGGATGCTGCCTAGGCTGACTGTAAGGAGAGAAATAGCTGGAAAGAAGCCAGGGAGAGGCCGCCCTGACACCCATACTCACCTGGGAGTGAAGGGCTCCCCAGAACAGGAGATCTTTGTCTCAGTTACTTCTCTCTCATTGTTGAGACAGAATACCCAACACCTGAACTTAAAGGAAGCAACTTTAGCTCACAGCTTGCAGAGCGTCTGCTGGCTCCAAGCTGTGTATGGCATGGCAGAGGGGAATCCCAGAGGAAAAACAGCCTAGGGCAAGAGGGCAGGTGAGCACAAGCAGGCATAGCAGCAGACAAGCCTCTTTCCAGCCCTTAGAGTGGGTCCAGGCAGCTGGGATTAGGGCAGCGCCCAGCCAGCCAGAGGACTGACTTAGTGACTGCCCACCCTTAACCCCAGCACTGCACCATGAATCAATCACACGCTCAAGATCCAGGCCCCTTGGAAAAACCTCATCTGTGGCCACATGAGGCTGTGGGGTGACATCTAGGCACAGCCATGACACTGTCATTGTTAAAACTAAGAAAATCTCAGGCCAGCTGGATGAGCTCCTGCAGCACAGCAGGAGATGAGGGTCATGGCCTAAGAGGTTCTAGCCAGAAGCTGGCAGCACCTCAGAGACAGAGGACAGCAGGAGGGCCCCGAGAAGAGAAGGGCAGGGGCAAACAGCAAATAATAGAGCACATTCTCTACATGAGCCTCCAAGTTGACAAAGAGGTGTGGAAATTAATGTAGAAATTCCCTGAAGGGTCAGCATGCAGGGAAGTGGTCAAGGCAGATGGGTCCTGGCTGCTAAGCCACTCCCAGGGACCAGTCACAGGCGGAGTGAGCCAGGAAGCTCCCAGGTTAGGTGGAGGTCAGGGCAGCCCAAGGTCCCTGCTACTAAGGACGCTGAAGGAGTGATTTCTGGTGAGTCAAAGCTCCATTTGGCAGGACACTCATGAGACTATCATCTGCCAGGCCCCTGTCATGGGCACCTAGGGCCTGACAGCTCCACCTTCACCCAGGATTGCTTCATCTTTACCCTCAGAGTGTTCTACATAAAATTTCCTTTCTACATAAAACTTGCCCCAAAATACAGTCCAATATAAAGCGTTACAGAGCTACAGTGTTACTCAAGGTCTTGTCAGAGTCACAGAGACCAGTAAGAAGCTGGCCCCAGCACCTGGCTCAGCCTCCACATCCCTGACCCCTCACCTTCACCTGCAGATGGCGCACAGGGTGAGACTGGAGCTAGGACAGGGAGCCCATATCACCCAGATGGGGCAGGTCTGCCCTCCTCGTGAGAGTCCGTGGAAATCATGCAGGAACATTGGCCGTTGCTGCTGAGAGGCTGTGGACAGGCCTGGCCTTGGGTGACATGTTCATCCGGGCCAGTGCTCCAGAGAGAAGAAGCCAGAGCAGGTGTGCAGGAGGAAGAATCATACCTGAAAGGAAGGCCTGAGAACAGTAAGGGAGCAGAAAGGGAGCATGCAGGATATCAGCCTCAATATCCTATGGGGATGTCTTACTACCTGAGAGGATGTGCTGAAGGACGAAGTGAGATAATGCTTCACCCAGGCCATGGCGGTATCCCACATCAGGAGGGGACCTGCTGCAGGTGTCACGTGGGCTCTCAAGGAGAGGGGCAAGACCCAGCCACAACCTCAACATCGCCTGCAGAGTCAGCAGCTCCATGCAGCCCCACTGGGAATTGCCAAGGCTCGTGAAATCCCTGGGCCTGGGGGCAAGGGGCTAGAAATGCACTCCCAGGACCTCAGGGGGCCATCCATCCTGTGAGTGTGGGTGCCCAAAGACAGGCCAACTCTCCTGGGACAGAGGCAGAACCACGAGTCACACCCTGCATCTCTGAGGGAGGAGAGGGCTCTAGGGGACAGAACCGGACTCGGCCCTGCACATCTCTGCTATCAGGACAGTTGGGCTTGTGTTGAGATTCCACAGCCCGGCCTCCAGGCTGATAGTGACTCTAGCTGAGTTTGTGTCCCCAGGGGTGCAAGAAAATACTTATAAAATATGGTTACTTTTTCTTATTATGAAATTATCATATAGTACCTTTGAGAGCTACAGAAAAGCGAGAGGACTCTTCACAGGTGCTGGGGGAACCGTCAGGATGTGTCCATGAGGAGGAATGGCAGAGAGTGCATCCACATGGGTGGCACTGCTCAAGAGCAGCACAAGGGTGCCACAGTGGTGCCTCGCAGTGTGCGCAAGTGGCCAGAATTTTAGTCAGTTCAGGCAAACTACAAGCTGCCGTGACAGCTGCAGAATCACAGCAGTTCTGCTGAAGGTATGGACTGGGACCTATGAGAACTTCACTTCTATTCACAAGTGTGTGTGTGTGTGTGTGTGTGTGTGTGTGTGTGTAGCCATGAGGTGGCATTACCCCGGCTGTGTGGTCACACAGTCCTGTGTCTTTAACTCACATTTCCTGCAAATCTCACCACATCACCTCACATAGATGTCTTCATTTGCTTATGATACAGTTCTAATGACCACCTGGTGGCTCCTGTGGCATCCTTGTCACCCAGACAGTGGGACAGCATATGTCACACGAGTGTGAGTCTCCATCAGGGGCCAGCTTTTCTCTCACAAAGCACCATGTGGTAGAATAGAGCAGACAAATCACTTGCATTTTGCATATGAACATGTACCCTGGGCATCGCTGAGTGGCCGACAGGCTGGACGCGCAGGAGGATGTGTTTCCTGCTGCATCGCAGAGTTTGAATAGGATGGATCTTGCTCATTTTTAATGTGTGACAGAGTATTGCTGCCTGAGTATAAATGTAGATTTTTTTTTTTTTTTTTGTCTTTTTTACACTAGTTGTTTTATTAGCAATTGTTTGGTTAGGAAAACAGAAATCACACCAGTTACCTTAACAGAAAGAATCTGAAGCATGTAACTGAACAAGCAGACCGCTGGTCAGCACTCCCATTGCTGCACAAACACTTACCTCCCCCACAGGGTAAAGGTGTAGTGGTTGATTGGCTGGCGGTTTCCAAGAGTCGGTGCATGGTCAGCTGCCGCAGGGCAGGAGCCTCATGGCGGAAGGGCCTGGAGAACCCACTGCTCGGTTCGTGCGGGTGGGTCGGGAGGTAGGGCAGGGGATGGTGCCAGAGAGAGAAGGACCCTGAGGCCACATGGCCTGCCCCACCCAGGCCCACCCAGAAGTGTGCAGGTAGTGCTAATCCCTGGACGGCTCCCAGCCCAGTCCAGTTGACAGTGAGACCTAACTGTCACATAGCAGTTGAGCCTGGAAAGACCGGGCAGACACAGCCGCTCAGCTAGAGCCTGGTGCCACATGGGCGAGGGCCACGGTCTGTCCCCACAGCCTTCCTGTCCCTACTGCTTCACTGGGGCACAGGACCCCTAGGGTGGGGCCTGTGCCAGAGCTGTGGGCAGGCCCAGCCCAGCAGGAACCAGCCACGGAGGACTCAGTGCTCCAGAGAGAAGAAGCCAGAGTAGGTGCAGGAGGAAGAATTACACCTGAAAGGAAGCCCTGAGAACAGTAAGGGAGCAGAAAGGGAGCATGCAGGGGCCAAGGGAAACAGCTCAGTAGAATAAGCACTTGCCTGGCAAGTGCAAGGGCATGGTTCAATCCTTGGTGCTGCAAAAAAAAAAGAAAGAAAGAAAAATCAAAGGGAGCACGTGCAGTGAGCTCATCCCCCTTGGGAAACAGCCTTAGGGTTTGTTGGGAGAGCGCCGAAGGAGGTTTCTGCTCTGGTGGTCCAGGCCAGGCTGGCTCCAAGGGGTCAGCCGGAGCAGGGCCCCACTCGGTCTGGCACAGTGGCTGCTGACTCAGGACCAGGCTCTTGAAGTGGGCAGTGTGGAGATTTCCTCCAGCAAAGCCTGCTCTTGTGGTCACCCACAGAAAGCAGCGCTGCAGAGCTCTGGAACATTCAGAGACCAAGGCTCTGCACAACCAGAGACTAATGGTGAAGCCAGCACCTGCAGTTGGCCAATACTACCTTCCACTTGCTGGAGGGCCCTGGGAGGGAAGAGGAGTCGGGGGCCCAAGGACACAGCTCCTCCTGCGCAGGTCGTCTGGGCCAGGACTCTGTGCATAGATAGCCAAGGACTCCCGAGTCCCGACCTGGATGCTTCAAGCGGAACAATAATGGGAGAGAGGAACAACACTGGCAAGAGTGAGAGTGACGACGTGTGGCTGCTGGAGAAGAAATGGCAGCCCAGGCCCCGGCCAGCTGACAGCAAAGCACAGACTCCAGACAGAGTGCCACCAGCAACCCAGATGCAAGGGCAAGGATGGGAGCCCCATTCCACAGCTCACAGGGTGGGGTGTCACATGCACAGGACGCCATTCGGTTGCAGAGGGCACAAGTAGTAAGCAAGTCTGAGGGGACTGGGAAGATGGCTCAGTAGAGTAAGCGCTTCTCTGGCAAGCGCAAGAGTCTGAGTTCAATCCCTGGTTCCACAAAACAAACAAACAAAAAAAAAACTGCTGGACTAGTAGGCAAGTCTGAGCAGGAGGAAGAACCCTCTATGGTTTACCCCGAAGTGGTCAAATTTTAAAGAAAAACTTGGCAGTCTCTCTTTATTTCTCTTAGAATTATTTTGTAGGAGCCCAATGTCCTTCCAGACCTTGCTGTCCCATGGCCAAGCTGCTGTTTAGCTTGGCCACATGGACTTGGCCCGCAGCCCCTCCCCACTACCACCTAGACCTTGCCGTGTCCTCTGGGTCTCAAGCATGGTGGCCACAGGTGTTGACGAGGACAATTCGGTCCCCAGGGCTGGGCACACACAGGCCCTGTGCTGCCTCCCTGAGGGTGGCCTTTGATCTGGAAGGAGAGGTCTCACCTACCAAAGCCAAAGGGCCTGGTGATGGACAGCTCTGTCCTAGACACTGAGGCAGGTGGGGCGGGCAGCTCTGGGGCCAATGCCTGAGATGTGGAGTGTGCAGGGGCTCGGGTGGATCTCCACCACCCAGGCCTCCCCTCCTTCCACACAGTGCTCCCCACCTTTCCATAACTCCACCCAGCTGAGGATGCAGAGCTGCTGTAGAAGGGTCCTTCGCAGGGAGTGCTCCAGGCCAGGCACAGGAGCTGCCTTACCTTGCCAGGCCTCCCTCCTGCTGGCACCCTTGCCTCTCCTGCAGCCCTACCCATAGAGGTGCAGCTGGGGCTGTGCACACTGGGATGCAGAGATGTCATCTGGCATCCTCACTTGGCCCTGCGGCCTGTGGTAGAGACACAGCTCAGCTCACAGTGCAAAGGGGCAGCTCCCAGCCCTGCGCTGGATGGCAGCAGCCACCTCAAGCCAGCCCTTCCACCTTCACCCCCGGGCCATGACAGAGGCCAGGCTGCTACCACTCATTTAACCACAGGAAGGCTTGGTGCAGCCCCGCTGTGCCTGGTGAAGCTGGACCACAGTGCACAGTGGCTTTGCCATGGTCATCAGTTACTGCAGTGCGGCTCACCCTGGCACTTCGACTCACAACCTGATGGTCATTTATTAAAGTCCCCCAATCACAGCTGCTTAGCATATCAGAGACGGAAACGCCATGGATGCCACAGATGCAGATGATAGCCTTGTGAAGGCTGCCACAGGAATGGTGGCACTGCAGTGCTCTCAGGAGGCCCAGGCCGAAAGAGAGGCGAGTGCCTCGGTGCACACAGGGCCACCAACTAGAGCAGGCCCAAGCACCCCAGAGCCTGGGGGACTGTGGGGCCACTCAGCACCCCACATCTTGGGGTCCCCTAAATACCACCTTCTGGAATTCCCAGGGTGCTGTGCGCACTCTGATGCGAGGGCCTAGGTGTCGTGGGCCAGACCTGATGCCTCCCCTCCGCCAACTGGATTTGGCCTGTGTGAGCTTCACAAGGTAAGGGCTGTGCAGGGGTGTTCACAAATACATTCGCTGAACCCTCAGCACAGCTTTACCAGTTTCTGTGGTGTTAGAGACCAAACCCAGGGCCTCTCCCTGCTATATCCCCAACCCTTTTTAAAATCTTGAGCCTGGTGTGGTGGCAGATACCTGTCATCCTAGCCCTTGAGAGGCTGAAACAGGAGGACCGCCATGAGTTAGAGACCAGTCTGGGCTACATAATGAGTTCAAAGTCTGGCTAAATCACAGATTGAGATTCTGTCTCAAAAACAACAACAAGAAGATTTTTAAAAATTAAAATTTTGAGATAGGGCCTTGCGAAATTGCCCAGGCTGGGCATGTACTACCAATCCTCCTGTTTTAGCCTCCTAAGTGCTGGGATCAGCAGAGTATTATCCCAGTTGTCCAGATGACCCATGAGGCTTCAGAAAGGCTGGGCAACATAGCAAGATCTTTAAAGTGCCCCAGGGCTGGGGAGATGGCTCAGTGGAGTAAGTGCTTCCCTAGCAAGCACAAGGGCCTGAGTTCAATCCCCGGTTCCACCAAAACAAACAAAAAAAAAAAAAAAAAAAAAAAAAAAAAAAAAAAAGAAAAGAGAATTAAAAGTGCCCCAAAGCAATACTTAAATGTTGAATATGATAATTTTCCAGGCCCTTGCACCTACTCTGCTCCATAATGATTTACCAGTGAACTAATTTGTTGCCTGTGGATTTAAAGTTCCCTTTTCCAATTCATTTCTGACTGGGAAGGAACAGGTGACATTGGGGGGCCAGGGGCCACTTTCGCTTCCTTTCACCATTGCCTGGTTCCTTGCCTCAGCATTAACCAGCAGCTACCTTTGGATTTGCCCTTCCAGTTCTCTTACAAAACACCCCAAACCTAATGTCTTAAAAATACCCTGGATTTATGGCATCACAGCTCTGGAAATTGGATGTCCAAAGCAGAAAGCTGACCCAGGGGGCATGAGCTCCCAGGTCAGCAGGCTTCCACCTGAACTCCTTCTGGGGGCTTTAGCGGGTGCATTTCCTCACCTCTGCAGACCCAAAGCTGCCTGCAGCCTCAGCTGCCCACCCCAATTCCTCAAAGCTGCAGTCGACACCTCCTGAGCACCCTGTGGTCACCACCTCTGGCTTTTGCTGGACAGGATCTCATGGCCACACAGGTGGGGCTACCTCCATGACCCAGGACTTCTCTCCAGCTCCAGAGCCTTCACTCTGATGAATCTGCAGCTGTTTCTGCTGCTTAGGATAGAGGGTTGACACCCAGACCTGGGCATGGTGGTCAGGATCTCCCCTCAAGGCTTCAGACAGCTGCACCTGCATCTCTCCAATGCCCCCTCCACACCAAGAACTAGAAGGGCGATCAGGTCACCCACCCTGCTAGCCCCAACTCGAAGGGCATGGAAGCTGAGCTGTCCTGGGCCTGCACATGGGTCAGTTACTCTAGCAAGGACAGACCTTGGTCGTGCTGGACCAGGGAGGCCTCTGCCTGAGTGCCTGAGCATCGTCACACACTTCAGACAGCTCTGGGTGGGTGCTGCCAGTGTGGCCCTCTGCTGTACCATCCTCTTCCTGGAGCCCTGCACCCCAGCCCTAAACAGCTGCCAACTCACAGGACAAGGAGGGATGGAGCAGGCAGCAAACAGGGGAACAGCAACCCTTCCGGAGAGATAGAGTCACCTGGGTAGAAACCAGAAACCGCTGGGGCAGCAGGTAGGACCTGAGCTTCGGGTGACGCCAGGACAGATGGCATCCAGGAAGAGGAGAGAGTGAGCATTGAGCTGGTGGGTTTGAATCACAGCAGCATTACTATCATTTACTCTTAAGAGGTTTAATGTTGTCCTGAGCCATCTTTGATCTTGCTTTTGGTTTATTTTAAATACTGCAATGAGCTATGTCTTAGTTTTTTTTCTCCCATTGTTGAGACAAAATACTTGACACTCAAAATTAAGGAAGGATGAGTTTATTTAGCTCTCAGCTTTTGGAGGTATCAATCCATATCTGCTGACTCCAAGGCAGGATGGCACATGGTACAGGAGCAGTCATTTGAGGCAGTGGAAGACACTGAAAACAGCAAGAGCAAAAGGGGAAGGGGAAGGCCTTTCTGTTCCCTTATACTGTAAGCAGGCTATCCCCACCTCAGCCGGTGAGGCACTCACACCACCTCTGAGCCCCCCCCCCGCACATGCTCAGGATATTTACAAAGTGAGGCCCCCTGATCCTCTGCTGAGTTGCTCAAAATTCTAAACTTCTCCATTTGACATAATGGACAATATCCTAGTGCCTGCCTGGCAAGTGAAGGTGTGGGGTCAATCTCTGGTACCAACAAAAAGTCTGAATAGCATGTTCTGTGCACCCTAGGATGACGACTGCCAAGTGCCTCAGTTAGGCTTCTAGACTTCTCAAGTTGACGCAATATGTCGACCGCTACAAATGAGGACATTTGTGGAAGACATTTGTAGTTGTATTCTGTTGTAACAGAATAAAATTCCCCAAGAAATTCATTAAGCAGGAATTTTTCTAGCAAAAAAAATTCCTATGTTTAAAAAATAAATTCAGAGCTGAGGACAGCAGCATAGCAACTACCTGGCAAGAGCAAGGTCATGAGCTCGATGCCTGATATCCAAAAGAGAAAACAAAATCAGGCAGCAGCTACCGTCCACCATCTCTCCAGTCCAGGAGAAGGCCACAGCTCTCGGTCTGCTGAGCTGCCTTGCGGCAACTCTTAAGGCAAAGCTAAAGCCCAGTCTGCCAGTGTCCACTCACTGTGTTGGCGTCAGGAACTGAGATGAATCTACACTGAAATTGGTATGTGATTTGGGTGTGCCCCATGCATGTACACACACACACACACACACAATTGTTTGGTTTCTAGTCATTCTGTCTGCTTGCTCAGAGGCATTTTTTCTTCTAGTATCAGCTGGTGCTGAGTCCCTTGCCCCTCTCTCTCTCTTTTTTTTTTTTGAGAGAGAGAGAGAGAGAGAGAGAGAGAGAGAGAGAGAGAGAGAGAGAGAGAGAGAGAGTGTGCAGGGTCTCACTACCCAGCTAGGACTCATAGTGATCCTCCTGTTTTCTGCCTCCCTAGTGCTGGGATTACAGGCATGTGCCACCATGCTCAGACTCCACCGCTGGCTCAACCTGCCCAGGGGCTAGGCTGGCAGAGCTTTTGGTGCCAGGAATTGAACCCTGGCCCTGCATTTACCTAAGCAAGTGCTTAGTCCACTAAGCTATCTCACCAGACCTTGATCCGTCTTTTAGACATTTTCACACCCCTATCCTGGCCTGCAGGCTACGGGTCATCTGCTGGGAGGTGACCTGGGGCAGCACCCTCTGTGGTCACAACACCGGTGGGACTTGCAAGGGTGAGAGAACGTGTGCAGCGCACTTGGGCTGATGACTGCCCTAGCGGCTCTAATGGGAGTTAGCGCTGCTCTGAAGAAAGGGCACCGGCGGGAAAGTGATGAGGGGCAGCCAGGAGGGGCAGCAGAGGGCACAGCCACCCCTGGGAGAGCAGGACATGCAGAGGGCACAGCGGGTTCCTCAGAGGCAGAGCCCTGGCCCAGTCTGTAGGCTGTTGTACCTCCCCAGAGCCTTTGGGGCTGTTCCTCACCCTGCCCAGCACCTAGGGGCTATTAAGTGCTCATCTCTCCAACGACTGAGCAGCTGACTGGAACGTGGAACACCATATTCTGTGTTAAAGGCAAAAGCTAGCCAGGGAGATGGCTCAGTGGAATAAGTGCTTCCCTGGCAAGCACACGGGCCTGAGTTCAATCCCTGGTTCCACAAAAAAGAACAAAAAAGGCAAAAGCCACAGAAGCCCAGTCACAGCAGGAGCACTGGGCCCTGCAGGGCAAACTATAGGTGGTCCAGGTCACAGGGTTGCAGGTCGCATTCCTCTCAGAGCTTCTCCCTGCAAGCCTTTTTAGTTCTCTTTACCAGTCCTGCGAATGTGATCCTTTTCAGGGAAAATGACTGGCCAGCTCTTGTTAGGATGCCTGAGGTTAGCTGGCTGGACCACCTCTTCCAGGAGGAATCTTTGGAGAGAGGGCTTTGTGCCAGATGTCTGCTGAAGCTCCCATGAGTCCACTGAAATGCAGCTTCTAATCAGTGAGTCCAGGTCGGTGGTCCTGGGAGTGTGTGTACTGGCGAGGCCTGGGATTTCTGAGCAGCACCACAAGAAGTGAGGATGCTTAATGAACAACCCCCAGCCCAAATTCACATTGGGTAAGCAGAAGTCTGGAGAGAAGGCGTCAGCACACAGCAGGGTCTATTCTTGGGCCCAGCCCAACTCGGACTCTCAGCTCTGGCCCTGCATCTCCAGGACTCTGGATGACTCCCTGTACCCCAGGAGCAGTGCCACTTGGGAGGAAGGACTCTGGTCTGTGAGGCCCTGTGGAGCTCGTGTTTTCTCAGTGAGCTGAAGGAGTGGCAGCCTGGCTCACTTTTAACTGTCTTCCCCTAACACCCCCACCCCACCCCCCACTGTTGCTGCTCACCGGGCTCCTGTTAGATTAATATCTCCTAAATCAATCTTGTGCTCAATGAGTCAGTGTATTTGCTCTTCAGAGCCTTTGCTTTCTCAGGAGCAGAGCCCGGGCCACAGGGCTTCTTGGAAGGCGCCCACTGCTCGGCAGTCACTGCCACCAAGTTCCTGCGGATAATCAAGTGTGGCTCCTGCCAGCACGTAATTCTGCCAAGCTCTGAGGGGTGTCTGCTAAATTGGCTGAGGAGATCATGGCACCAGAGAAGAACACAAGTGAGAGAGAAGCAAGGCTGAAGGCTAAAGGCCACCGAGCCTTCCCTGCTGCCTGTCCAAACCCATGGAGTGGGCAGTTGTCCCCACACCTGCATCCAGGAAGCCTGGGGAGGTGACACCCATTTCCCAGACCTCTGGATCACACACTGGACCCCTAGGGCTCCCCTGAGACCTGCGGGGCAGACTGGGGTACAGACTGGCACCCCCTGTGTGCCAGCAAGGCCCTGCTGCAAGCGGCTCCCATGTCACCTGGCTTGGTAGTCACTCCTGAATCACCATGTCTCTAGGCCTTCCCGGAAGTGCCAAGAGCAAGACTGCAAGCCCCTGTCATTGCTGTCACCAGGGCTGTTTCTTCATTTGCATTTGGGCTGCATCTTGGTGCTCTGATCTCTTCGGGCCTAACTATCGTCTCTCCCAACGAAAGATGTTTTCAGTCATTTCCAGGCATGTCCATTAGGTCCCACTGTGACTTCCTGTCATGTGGATGAAGAGCTAAGTCTTCCCACCCAGCACCAACCCTCTGGGATCCCCTGAGGAAATGAGATGGCAAATTTTAACTGCCTCTCTCAGGGACTTTCAAACAACTCTGGTGTCCCCTTTCTACATCTAAGGCTCCAGGCCTCTTATCTGAGCCTTTCTCATATTCTGCATGAGACAATACAAACTCACACACATGCACGTACACACAGGCACATACATGCACATACCCCTACACATACCCCTACACTGTCACACATATGCACACTTGCATATGCACACACTTTCACACACATCTATAACCGTGAAGTTTTAAGCTCCCCCCTCTCAGCAGAGTGCTGGACCTTTGTGCTGCTCTGTGTTCAGGTGACTTTTGAGTCAGGGACCTAGATGGTTCATGATTTGTTACTTCTTATTTTCCTTATTGACTTGGGATAATTTTTGGGAGGAGAAATATCAGAGAACTATCTTCATACCATCTTCTTCCAGAACATTCTACAGAATGAACTCTGAACCCAGCTCTTCCATGCATTGGCACTGCATCCTGAGAGCAATGTCACCCCTGCATCTGTCTCCTGAGTCACCTTCATGGGCTTTGCTTCCCAGGTAGACAGGCTGAGCAGGCGTGATTCTGGTACTCAGAGGAGCCTGGCGACCTTGAGCCCTAAATGAAGATTAGATGCGGTGGTTTTGGGTCTGCCAAGGGCCTGGCGAGTGGAGCAGACCCTGGTAACCTGGCATCCTGCTCAGCCACCACTACTGCCTCTCACCTGGGCTCGGCCAAGTCCTTCTGGGGCCAAAGTTCCAACCTTGGGCCCCCCTCTAGGCAGGACCTGGGCTCCAGCTCCCAGAATTCAAGGCTGAGCCCACTTTAGCATGTCATTGAGTTTTTATTTTTAATAAATAAAAGCAATTCATCTAGCTATAAAAACTACTATTTGATCCAACAATCTCACTTCTAAAAATATATCATGAAGACAGTCTAGACACCTGAGGTGATTGTGAATACACAGCACTTCTCACAGCAGCAGAAGGCAAGATGCAGCCCCAGGGCTGTTCATAGCAGAGTCACAGAAGAGAACACAGTCCAGCACGCGGGGAGGGCACAGCGCCACGCAGAGAGGGACAGCTTCCAGATGCTGGGCCGGGGAGTAGGGAGTGGGCAGGTGACAGCTCCCCTACAGTGAAGTCTTCGTATCTCCTCAAAGGGGTGGATATGGAGATCCACACGTAGATGCAAAGTGGGGAGACAAGCCGTTTAATTTTTAAGTAGGAGAGGGTCAAAAGGACAAAATTTGGGCTCTCTGAATAGAGCTAGCTTTGAGGATTTTACTTGAAATCATGGAAAATTTTACATAATTACAAAATGGAATTAAGTTTACAAAGCAATCCCTAGCATCAAAATTAAGCAGAGGCATATAAACGCACATCCTTTGGTAGCATGACCTCCAGAGAAAAAGCTCTCTTGGTGCTTCACAAGCCCCTATACATCCCTAAAAGGGATATTCTTAAAAGACAGCTGCAAAATACAACCTCGCCCCTTCCCCTGTCCTCGGAGTACACCATTCTACAGACCAAGGTGAGAGCCAGCTCTCTCCTGGACTGGCACTGGTGTTTACTAGAATCACGTTGTTGTAGGGGGTATTACTACTCTGAGTCTGCGAGATATGCACAGGGAGGGAAGGAGAAAGGAAGGGAGGGAGGGAGGAGAAGGGGAGGGGAGGGGACTGGAGGGAAGAAGGGGAAGGGAGAAAGAAAAAGAAGTGACGGAGAAAGGAATGAAAGAAAAGAGACACTAGAGGCGAACGGCCCGAAGGACGGTGCTGCTGGAAACCCGGCGCCCTTCGCAAAAGAGAGCAAGCGCGGCCCGTTTACCTCATCACCCTAAACACAAAGTGACAGCGTCAATATAAACTTAGGAAATATTTGAATTAAAAAAAAAAATATGTTGAAATAATCACTGTCCACAGGAAATAGCAAAAAAGCAAAGCCCTTCACCCGCCTGCCTTTGCTGTCACTTGCGTCCCAGCCCCACGTGATCAGGCGGCACGGACACAGGCCGCGCGTCTCCCCATCACAGCAGGCTAGGCATCGCCCCCAGTAGATGCCCATCTCGGAAATACCCGCCTCCTCCTGTCACCCCACCGCCCCGTGGGCACAGGCCCCCCCTTCTGTGACTTGTTATGCACAGAAGCGGGCAGTGGGGGGTCTGCTTTTCTTCTTCCTGCACTTCACTCCCTGAGCCCCATCTCAATTGTGTCTTGGGAAGCTGGCCCGGTTTCGCTGGTGGATGGTGTCCCCATCACGGCAAGGAAGCGGAGCTTGGCGGTTCCTTTCACTTCCACCATCTGCGCAGGTCTTCAGGCTATTTTTCAAAATTAGGCTGTTTATTTTCATATTATTCAATTTTAGGCATTTTAAGAAATTTGTGTACTTAGGATGGCAGTACTTTATTAGATCAGCCTTCTGCAAATAGTTTGTCCCAACCCACAGCTTATTTTTTTCTTTATGATGACCGTGTCTCCAGCAAAATAAAAAATTTAATTTTAATGGTTTCCAGTTCATTAGATTTTTTTCATGGATTGTGACTTTTTTTGTGTCTAAGGCAACATCACCAAACTCAAGACGCGGTATTTTCTTTTATTGTATCTTGTACAGCTTTATGCTTTAGCATGTGGTGGCTGGATTAGTTCTCATTCGGGTGTGAGCTCTCGCTTGAAGTTTTTATTGTCCTGTGTGCCCGTGGATATCTAATTTCTCCCACACTGTTGAAAGATGACCCTTGCTTCCTTGAACTGCTGCTGCACCTTGGCCAGAAATCCGCGTGGTTGACGTGTGGCCCCCCCATCCTGCTCTCCACATCTGGGATCCTCAGTCGATGTACACTGCCCGAGACTTGCTGCCACCATTACTGCAGCCATGTGGAAATCTTAAAATCAGATTAACTATCTCTTCTCACTTTAAAAGAAGTTAGACCTTTGATTTATTTACTAGCACCTTGTAGTTTTCAGCCTAAAAGTCCTGGGCCAGTTGCATTTATATCTGAATGTTTCCTTTGTAAGCAGACCCAGCCCGGCCTGTACTGTTGGACTCCATGCAGGTATCACCACTATACACAAATAGACTCACTTTTCTTGGGCAATCTGCACCCTTCAACCTTGCTCAATTTACTTGCTTTTGAAGGCTTATTTATGCATTCCCAGAGACTGCTAGTGGACTACTAGGCCCTCCATGAGCAGAGCCAGTGTCCCTCTTTTCCAACAGTGAGGCAGAGTCAGGGAACCTAGATCCTAGGGAAGGCAGGGTCGTGGCCCGCGGGGCTTTCCCTGACCTCCCTGCAGGCTGGCCAGCCAGCTGCATCTCACTGCCCACACTCTCCCACCATGATGCTGTGCGATTGCACGGATGCGAGGGCCAAAGCTCCTCGGACGGCACTGGGACTGTCACCATCTGGTCCTTGCCCACGTCCCCAGGACAGCCACTGCAGCAGGGGCTGAGCTGGGTCTGACCCTCAGTGAGTGGTTTGTGGCTCAGGTCCCTTGCTAGCTCAAGGAGGTGTGCTGAAACCTCTGAGCTCCCTTGAGAACAGGGATGGGGTCACCAGGCTCAAGTAAGCAAAGAAATATTTCCTTGAATGAAACACAGTTTTAGTTTGCACATATGGGTTTATAATAATAATAGCTATGTAAGACATGCAGTAATAAATCCCTAATGCTAACCTGGGGCAAAATAATCTAATACAAATTAAACTGGCTCAATTCCCTGGAATTTTAGAATATTGCACTGTAAATTTTTAGCCAAAATTTTACAGAGTATAACTGATTAATACTCTAATTAAAATCAGAATGGGACCATAGGAAATTGCTGGTTTTCCCCAGAACAGAATAAATAAATGCCTTTCCAATTAAAAGAGGCTCCCAGCCAGCACCGAATGGGCTGGGCTTTCCTCTGTGGGAACCGCAGGCCTGACACAAACGATTCTCCAAGTCCCTCAGTGGAGGAGCCACCTCTGAGGCCCTGGGGCCTTGTCTGCCTCAGCTGAGGCTGGCTGCAGCTTGCTCCCATCGAGTTGCCCAGGGGTTGGGTCCTGGCACAGGGCAGGGACGCCTGCCTGTCCTCGCTTCCCTCTGCCCAGGCAGCAGCTGCAGGCGTCTGTGAGAAGACAAGACGCATCTGAGGAAATTTCAGGACTCGAGGGGAGGAGCGAGGGGAAGGCAGCTAGGGTACCTCCGTGTTGACACCTGGAAAATATAATGAGGAAAAGACCAAGCAGGGGACTGGGAAGGCCCACACTCAGCCTGGCAGGAACCGCAACCAGACAGCCGGGTGCTGGCCTGCAACCTGCAGAGCTGACTGCCTGCCTGGGTTGGGGCGGAGGTGCGTCCCAGGGACTCCAGGCCTCGTGGCACTCTGCCAGATGGATTAACACAGGCACCTTCTCAGCCAAGCGGTTGAGGGCCAGTGAGGAGCTAAGAGGGGCCACGTGTGCTCTGTTCCTGGGAGCAGGACACGCGCCTCATGCCAGCACTGAGCCATGGAGGGAGGACACACTGAGCCACCAGACACAGCTCTTGGAGCCATCCCGCGCCACCTCCCTTAATGCCTGGGAGAGATGGCCCCAGGACACCCACTTTCTGGCTTGCCTTGCAGGCAGGCTGTGTCCTGGCGTGAGATCAGAAAGTCCCAAGCCAAGATCACAACTGTCCTGCAGCAGCCGTGGTGTTGGAGGGAATCGGAGGGAACTGATGGCTGCTGTGGTCTCCTCCGCACTTGCTCTGCTGCACCACGCTGTGTGCCCTGTGGGTATGGTACAGGGTCAGGCGAAGGGGCGGTGGCCAGGGGCCTTGGACACTGGAGGAAGGAGGCTGTGCAGTACAGCCGGAAACCTGGCTGGCAGAGGCTAAGATCCTGCTCACCAGCAGCGCGTGTCCCGGCCCGAGTGTCTGAGGACCCTAGTGCCAGCAAAGCCTGAGCCACACATGATTGGGTGCAGCAAGGCTCTGACCTGGCTGGAAGCACGACTCCGCTTCCTCACAAAGCCCTTGACGTGCTCCTTTTGCGCCTGAAACTAGAAATGCGCTTAGATTTTTGATAGTGTTTGATTCTACCTGGATTAGTGTAAAAGGAATGTGCACATAAATATTGCATTAACATCTTCCTAGAGTGTAGATTTTTAAAATCACTGGAGGTGATAAGGGTGAGCTAGCAAGCTTTTCTCTTGGAATAGCTGTCTTCATGCCCAATGAAATGTTGTGTCTGATTTTTCACTATAGAAGGAAGCATTCTTACAAAATGTCTTTTTCCTTTCCCATTTTTCCTCTTCTTGACTCCAACCAAACTTCTGGCAGCTTCCTGTCACCATTAATTAGCTAGAGAACACAGTCCCATGGGTGCTACCTCTCCTGGGGGAACCAGCCCAACAGCCTTCAGTCTGCCCTGTCCAGGTTTGAATCCCATTCACTGTGTTACTCCAGACCTTCATTCACACCAAGCCAGCACTAGAGACAAGGCTGGAACAGACATTTCCAAAGCAATGTGAAGTGTGGGGGTACACTCACCTTTCCAGGGAGAGGTAAGACAGAGAAGAAGCTGGAGTGAGGTGGAGACTCAGAGACGACTGCCCCTTCACTTAGTCCTACCTGCTGTTTCCCCACCCCCCACCCCACCCCCGACGGCACTGGCTGAAAAACCCAGCTCAGAGCAGGGGCGCAGGGTGACAGGGATGGTGGTGACCTTGACCCCAGGAGAAGCCACTCACTGGTCAGCCAGCTGCTGCCCACAAGGGAGCAGGTGGACTCTGGGAGCCTGGGTGGGGTATGGCTCTGCCGGCTTTCTTGGTCATGTTCTGTGCATAGAGCAAGGCTTCAAGTGGGAGATGGAGGAGCAAGGCTTCTTCCCTTTGCCTGTGATGGTCTACAAGGAGTGCCCAGGGCCTTGTTGGAAGGGTGTTGTGAGAACACAGCTTCTGCAGCACGTGGGTGCTCAGTCCATCCTCAGTGACGCTGCCTGATTGCTCTACATAGAGGGAGGAGTGTTCTGTTACCCAGGCTGTCGAACACGTCCCCTTGGTCCTAGCCTGAATCCTCGGTAGGCTTTTATTTAAAAAATAAAAGTTTTCCGGTTCAGCCCCAGCACTTGCAGGCTCTGTCACCTCCCAAAAGTGGCGCCCCAGGGCGCATACCTCACGCACTTGGAGGGTGCTCAAGATGGGAGTGTGAGGCTGCAGCGTGGCTTCCTGGAGGATGGATTTCCCCCACTTATTTATTCATCCTGAAAATCATGCAAAGCCAAATCTGCTGATTTATAAGGAGCCTGGCTTAGGGAGGGACAAGGGGTTAGAGAGTCTGTGCTGGGCACCGCATCATACCGGGTACCTCTGGGGGAGCTGTGGGAAAGCCCCTCACCAGCCACATCTGCACCCCACACCTGTGCCTCAGAGAGCCGAGGCAGCCTGTGCTGCCATCCAGCCCTCTAGTCATGTGTGCCGAATCTGCCCGTGTGTTTCTCCTCACTCACTTCTCCTCAAAAAATCCCCAAACCTGGATGGGCAGGGCTCTGGCTCTTTGGGAGAGATCTTAGTCAGAAGCCTATGGCATATCAGACTGCCTCTGAACTCTCTCTGGTGCCATTTTGCCCATGTTCAGTCTGTTCTCTGCAGCAGGACCTGGTAAGAGATCCTCAGGCCTGGGGGATTGCAAGACAGCAGTCTCTTCTGCATCTTTCACTTCCAGGCCACATGTTCACCTGTCGTTTTGTGCTCATCTGTAAAAAACTTCCTAAGTTTTAATTTTATTGTCCCAGGCATTTTATCATAGTAATAAGCTGACTCTGCATAGGAAGGGAGACCACTGGCTGCAGGGCGCAGGTGTGAGCCTTGTCACTTCCTCCTCCGTGGCCATCCAGAAGAAGCTGGGTGGCGGCTGCGATGCACTCCAGTCTGCTGGGGACAGTGCTAGAGCCTAGTCCTCCTACTGTGCTTGACTGGTGGGAGTAGAGCTTAGGGTCAGGGACAGGCCATGGAGTTGGTGACAGTGCAGGCCCCGATGTCCCCAGTCCCTGTTTTGGGGGAGTCTGCAGAGGCAGGTGTCTTTGGCACGTGGAACTGGCTGGTGGTCCTATGGACACCAGTCACCCAGCAGAGGCACACAGGCCGTGAGGAAGGCCACTGCCCACAGAGAGGACGTGCACTTGTCCCCAGCGCTCACCTCCATTGCTCCCAGTGCAAGTGTGCACCCGCCTGCAAAAGCCCCCAAGGCCGCTGTCACCTCTCACTTACAGCCAAGACACTCATCCCTTCTCAAAGCCCAGAGCCCCGCCTGAGGTTGAGGTGAGGAGCAGGCAGAACAGAGGCCACGGGAGTGACGAGGACTGTGGCCCACAGCGCAGACATCCTGGCCAAGCATCCAGCACCCAGCCCTGCTGGGAGGACTTGGCCCTTCAGTGCTTCTGAGCCACTGTGCACTCTGTGCTCACATGGGGAGCGGCTGTCTGGGGCCAACCTGACAAAACACACTTCGGGAAGGCCCAAGTGCTGTGCAGCTCCAAAGTGCAGGAGATGCGGGTGCATTTCAGCACCAGGGGAGCTCATCTATCTCCACGGAGGTAGGGTCCAGGGGCCCTAGGAGAAGCTGTGGATGCCACTGGCCCAGCCCCTGCACAGGCCCCGTCACATTCCCACCTTCGCTCATCACTCCACTCTGACCCTCTCAGCGCTGCCTGCCTCATCACCCTCAGCTGCTGTGGTGACATCCACCCTCTGTGGTGGCAGCAGGCTTTAGCCCCCTATGAGGGCTCCTAGTCCAACCCGGGACCTGTGACTCTACTCCCAAACTAGCCCCAGGAAATGACCTCACCTTCCCTGTTGTCACTGTGTGCGTAGAGGCGTGAGCACACCAGTCTATGTGCACACACATGTGAGCACCAAGTGTGAGCACAGCACGCAGGGCAAGACCCCGCAGCCATGGGGGAGGCAGAAGGTGCTCCTGGGTGTCTCAGGCACAGTCCATAGACTGAACTGAGGCCTCAGGCCACAGAGAGGTCACTGCCTGGAGGAGCCCTGTGCTGATCCATGAGCTAAGCATCACACTCATCTTTGAAGGGGATGGAGGTGTCCCTGAGGGAGTAGAGGCTCAGGTCCTCAGGAGCTGCAGCTTCAGGGAGACATCATTGCCTAGAGGAGCCCTGGATCAGCACAGGTCCCCAGGGTAACTTCCTCTGAGAGCCACCTTCTCTCCCAACCCGGTCTTGCCAGACCCTATTCCCAGCCACACCATTGTCACCTCCAGGCAGGTGAGTGGCTCCCATGGGGTGTCCATATCTGACTGTACCTCCTGTGAGGACGAGTGGCCAGCAAATCAACCCAGGTCCACGTGCTGGAGGGGACCCTATGCATAGCTCACCCTGCGGGAAGGGGACAGCGCTGCCACATGATCCAGCGGCCCACCCCAGAGCCTGTGACCACTGTGTGTATCTGTCACTCAGACACAGGCCTCTGCTGTGTGCACACAGCCCGCAAGGTTGGGTGTCCTTCCTGTAGCAGTCTGTGAGCTGACAGGTTCAACCCCACATGCTAAGTTCTCCTGCAGGACTCTCCACCCGCATAATCGCCAAAGTGTGACCTATTTTGAAATCTCTCCAGGGAAAGAGTCTGCTCATTACTATGACAACTGACAGGGGGAGGCTCCCTCCTCAGGTCTAACCTACTTCCCTGGTTGTGATGTGGAGCCCAAAGCTGGGCTCCCAGTGGTGGAGAGGCAGACAGGGGGACCGTGGCCTCAGCCAGAAGAGGCAGAGGACATGGTGGGCTGGGATGACAGTGAGGATGGAAGGGCCCTTGGCCAAGAAATGGGGTGTCCCAGATCCTTTTTTTTGTTGTATTTTAGTACAGGGTCTACAGGGTCTCACTATGTAGATCAGATTTGTAGTGATTCGCCTGTGTTCAGCCTCCCAAGAGCTGGGATTACACACGCATGCCACCATGCCAGTCTCAATCGCCATCTCAGTGTACCCTGGGGGCAGGGCTGGCACAGTATGCCAGGGATCAAACCCTGGTCACTGTGTCTGCCTAAGCAGGTGCTTTAGTCTGCTGAGGTATTTGGCTGACCCTGTCTCAGTTACTTATCTCTTGGTGCTGGGACCAAATACCCAACACCCCAAATTAAAGGAGGAAAAGTTTATTTAGCCGACAGTTTGTGGAGGTTTCAGTCTATACGTGGCTGGCTCCAAGGCAGAGTGGCACATGGCAGAGGGCAGCACTTTAGTGGCAGTGGAAAATAGCGAAACAGCAAGAGTTAAAAGGGAGGAGCAGAGGCAGAGGAGCAGCAACAAAAACAACAGAGAGCAGGTCCGTCTCCCTTATGCTGCATTCAAGCTCTCCGCCCCAGGCTGGTGTAGCACTCGCACCCATAACCCCAACACTGGATCATGAATGAATCACAAACTCCACAAGTCTGCCCCATAACTACATGAGGCTTTGGGGAAAAAACCAGACACAAACCGTAACAGGGGGCCTGGCCCAAGGGCTGGGCATCCCCATCTCACACCTGTGTGCTGGTCCATCACTGCAGCTCTGTATGTGCCACCCCAGTCTCTCCGACCTCCCTGACCCAGCAGCTCTGAACTATCCCCCTGGCCTCTGCCTCCCTGATCCACCCCAGGCCAATCCCAAGCTCCTCTCAGCTGTGGGTACTTTGGCCGCCTGGCCCTGTGGCTTCTCTGTGCTCCGGGCTAATGCTCCCATAGTGAAAGCCGCGGCTGGCATGTCCATGCAGGGTCACACTTGCATCTGCTTCTTTCTTCTCCCACTCTCCTTGTGGCCAAGCCCACCCTACACCCCTCCCACTCTCCTGCAAGCAGAAGTGATGGGGGGCTTCCATCCAACAGAGCTCCTAGGCCAGCCTCATCCAGGCCTGTGTCCAGGCTCCTTCCAGGGGGTGGCAAAGCCAGGCACAGCAGGGCCAACTCTCCTGGGATCTTCTGCTGACAGTATGGCTGCTGTCACTGCCATACTCCTGTGACCAAAAGAGGGAACAAGTAGCACATGGCACAAATATGGCACTGTTAGCAGCCCACGGCAGCCTGGAGGTTAGGCATCACCACCACACCTTGTCCCACCTCTTCTAACTCCTCTTGAAACACCTTTCATTCTGGAGGAGCTGGCAGGACTTAGCGGACTGGGCAGAGCATGCAGGGGGTGAGGAGACCCAGTATCTGAAGGAGGAGCCTGAGGGGCTTATTTCTTTGCTTCTCGCTGAAATTCCAACTCCTGCGTGCCAGACTTGCTCACTGTATTTTGAAACCCCAGAGAGGCCTCCTGTGCTCTGTGTCTGTCTTTGAAAAACACAGCAGCACTCACCCTTCTGCCTGCATTAGACCCGGATGAACCTCCGCACCCCGTGGCTTTGGGCACCACATGGTTGGGCACCTGGCACAAGAGCTGAAAGCCAGCAGGAAGGGACTTGAGGGGCTGGGGCATCAGGACACCAGAGAGGGCAGGCAGATGCTGCCCAGCACTGGGCCAGCAGGGTGACCAGGAACCAGGACCACTCCAAGGCATGAAGCTGGACACGATGTAGGGGTGGGGCCCTGGCACTGCTGACCTGATGCTGCTTGTAGGAAGGAAAGGGGATCACATGGCTCGCACCCTAGAGGTCATGGGGGCTGTAGTAAGAACGGGTGGGGGGAACAGGCTGGGCTTGGCAGAGCAGAAGACGCAAGCGCCTGCAGCATCCCCCACATGCACTCTGGGCGTCCACTGTCCCAGGCGCCTCTGCCCCTGCCTTGTACCCTCCACAGGCAGGAAAGCCAGCTGACCTGTGTCCCTGTGTGAGCAGCCTCACGTTCCTGCCCCATGGCAGCCATCCATGCTATTCCAGGATGTACCAATCAGCTTCCTGTGGCTCCTGTACCCATATCCAGGAAAGCCTTAGAGCCTTAGTCTGCTGCTCAGGGCTCTGGCTGGGACTCAAAGCCAGAAGGTGGCTTGCCTGGCTGTGGGAGCTCAACAGGGAGCTGCTCCAGCAGTGAGCACCAGGGGATGCCTGGGCCACAGAGGACACAAAGTCCATCCAGGACTCTGGGCTCACTCTACCCTGATACAGGAAGGTGAGAAACCAAGAAGGAGCTGGAGAATCAGGCTCCACCGAACACATGCCACCACTCAGTCTCTAGAACCAGGAGAACAAGGTGGCAGAAACCCCTGTGTGAGTGGCCCCGGGCTAAGCAGCCCACACCACCAAAGAGCACTTGCTGCCCTGTCATGGCCCTGGAGCTGCAGGCAGTGCGGAGGCATGTAGGTCCCATCACGTTCTGCCAGTCACCGCCATTTGGCTTTCATTCACATACAAGACAGCCATCAAAGGTCCATTAGAAGTTTTTCTGTTTTTCATAGGAAAGAAAGAGTAAATGACTGAGAATTCACCAAAGGAAAATCAATCGCTCTTAAGCCATGAAAAGATCCCCGATGCACTTATAGTAGAGAAGTCACCCGAGATCAAAATGAGCTGACACCGAGTGGAGAGGTAGAGAAAGGTGGCATCCTCATGCTCATGGCACCCACTGAGGAGAATCTGCAAGCCTTCCTTGTTGTAGGGTTCCCGTCCGATACTGTTTCCCTATTGCCCGCTTGTGAGCAATGGCATACGTGTACCGTGGGGTGGCCGCGACATCATTTGTCCTAGGAAAGGTTGGAAATAAGCTGAACAATAATCAACTTGCAGAAGGTTAAATTAGTAGTGCCTCCAACCAGTGTAGTATACCCAGCTAAATAAGCAATAAGGGAGAGATTTGTGTATTATGAGGTGAGGAATGACGTAAAATTGTAGTGTTAGGATTTTTAGGGCCAATGACACACACAACATGCTACACACATACAACAATGTGAATGTGTGTGTGTGTGTGTGTGTGTGTGTGTGTGTGTAACATGGCTTGCCACACTTGGAATATTTCTGCAGAATGCACAAGAAGTATCTAACTCCTTCAAAGACAAGATCTGCATGGCTAGCAGTTATGAGATGTTTGCTCTCAATCCTTTTTTTTTAATTTTTGAAGTATGTAAATACATTGTCTGATTTTTACATGATTTAAAATGAAAACTAGAGCCAGCCAGATAGCTCAGTGGACTAAAGTGCCTGTTTAGGCAGATATAGAAGCTGGGGTTCAACCCCCGCATGCCACGCTGGCCTTACTTCCAGGGCACGCTGAGACAATGATTAAGACTGGGCATGGTGGTGCGCACCTGTAATCCCAGCACTTGGGAGGCTGAAAACAGGAGAATTGCTGTGAGTCCTGTCTACATAGTGAGACCCTGTAATAAATACATTTTAAGCCAGGCGTGGTGATGCAGGCCTGTAATCCCAGCACTTGGGAGGCTGAGGCAGGAGGATTATTGTGAGTTCGAGACCAGCCTGAGCTACAAAGTGAGCTTAAGGCCAGCCTAAACTGCATAGTAAGACCCTGTCTCAGAAAGACAAAAAAAAAAAAAAAATTAAAAAGGAAAACTAAATTCATTCCATTTCTTGGAACTCTACTCCCTCTGAGTGCAGGCCTTGGCTATGCCTCATCTCAAGCTGGTGTTAGGCAGGGAAGTCTCTCTAGTCTCTCAAACACACAGCTCTGGGTCTCCCTGGGCCTGGGAGGTGACGGCACCAAGGTTCTGTGGCTCCTCACCTGGCTCTTTCTGGACTTTTACATCTGTTAATTTTGCTAGCAACTGTGTCCAAGACCTTTTTTTTTTTTTTTTTTTTTTTGTGCAGGGTCTCACTATGCATGCAGCCCACATTCATAGTGATCTTCCTGCTTTTTGCCTCCCAAGTGCTGGGATGACAGGCACGCGCCACCGCGCCCGGATTGCATTGCCGGCTCAGCGCACCCGAAGGTGGGGCCGACGCGGCTGGGGGAACCAAGGATGGAACACTGGTCCCTGCGCTTACCTAAGCAAGCGCTTAGTCCACTGAGCTATACTGCCGGCCCCCAAGACCTTGATGACTTGGATGACAGTGGCTGCTCAGTGCCCAGCTCACTACAGGAAAGGATTCAGTTGAGTGCAGGCCAGGCCAGCAGGGGTGCAGAGGACACTTAGGGCAACAGCCGCCCACTACCTGTTTGCTGATGCCAGTCTTGCACAGGAAGAGAGCAGCTCCATGAGGTCTCTGTCCAGATCTGGCAGGGTCATGTCCCCCACTCCCCATCTGCGTCTCCTCACTTCTCAGAGCAATCAGGACTCCGAGTCCAGTGCCAGCTTGGCCCTGGGTCCCTCAGGCTGAGCAACAGGGGCCCCCCATCCCATTGTCCTCGCTCACTCCTGCCCCAGGCCAATCAGGCTGGCCATGTACATTCCCCAGGAGCCCTGGCCACCACTTCCAGGACTTAGGCTTTGCTCTCCTTTCTGTAAAGACCATCACTAGATGTGAAATTTCAAACTATGAATAGGAAATGAGTGAATTCTTTTGTCTGAAGCAAAACCTCCTCTGAGACAGTATTCCATTCATGCCGACATGAGCCAGGGCCAGGTGACCCTCTCAAGGTCAATTCTTGGCACTGCTGTCAACCTGGCCAGCAGTACCAGCCAGGTCACTGGCTCTCTCTGGGCTTCTGTCCTCTTCCAGCCCTGCCCCCCATGGAAGTTGACCCCCGAGCTTCCACCCACACCACCTGTCCAGATTTCTAACTTCAGGCCAGCCTGTCAGATATGGAAAGTCACAATGCTAAGGGATGATGGGGATTTCTTTGTCCCCAGAGAACCCTGAAACTTCATGGATAATTCTATGGTGACCAGTTAACCCTTAGCTTGGTTGGGGCTTGGTGAAGGTGAGGAGCTGAAAACCTGGTCGAGGGAGAAGGGAAGCAATAGGATCGATTCAGGCATTGATCAGTCTGCCCCAGGTTATCATCAGAGTCATATGAAAAGCAGTCCAGGAGGGCAGTTCAGAAGTAGCTGCTGACAAGTCACTATTGTTAGGATGCAATCCCAGAGCTTGAGAGACTGAGGCCGAAAGCTCAAGGCCAGTCTTACATAGCAAGACTGTCCTAAAAAACAGAAAAGATTATTATCTGAGTCAAAATGGGAAGAGGCTACACTTCACCAGAGTCCTCTGCTGGCCATGGCCACAGACAATGGCAAGCTGCAGGTCAGGTGACCATGTGGCTGGCACCTTGCTGGGTGCAGGTGGAGGGCACCTGGGATACCATCCTGTGCAGCTCTCTCCAGCAATGCCTGGACTCCATCCAGGCCCAAAAGCAATGTGTGCACCTGGCCAGAGCTAGGAGCCGGAGGCAGGAGCAATAAGAGAAGACAGAGTCCGCAGCCCAGGTGGCCTGGCATCCAGCTCACAGGGTGCACCATCCTGGGGAGCAGAAAGCAGTGGGCAGATGGAGGGCAGGGAAGAAAGGAGGGTGCAAGAACAGGTATGACAACCTTCCCCAAGCAGCCTCTGCTTTGGGAAGAGCTGTGTCCCACCAGAGTTATGAGCAAGTGCCGCCGCACCCCGTCTGGGGCAGGCTGTGCCAGCACAATGCCACCCCTTCCCACAGTATCCAAGGGTGGCTCAGGCAGGGCAGCAGATCTGGCCACACCAGAGGGCCTGAAGCATGAGTGTCAGGGTCTCCTCTCAGCCAGGTAGCCTTGGTCATGCCTGGGGAGTGGCCAAACCAGCCATGGGGCTGAGTGGCCAGAGAATCAAACACAATGCTGGAGCAGCCGGTGGGCGCACTGTGGGTTGCAGGTTCCCTCTGCTGGCCCCCTTGCACTGGCTGCTGAAGTCAGGGCTCCCCACCACTGGCCTCCAATGCAGCCAAGCAGCAGGGAAAAAGCACACCCAGCCGCCCACTTTTCTCAGGCCTCCCACCTCAGCAGCCCTGCCAACCCCAGCTGCTGCTAGCCTCAACCACTGTGGTGCAGGTTTGTCTGTCCTTTGGTTCTTTTTTTTTCCATCCTTTGGTTCTTGAAAAAGCTAAATCACACACTGTGTTCCCTTTCGTGTCTGGCTGTCATTTTGGTCACTGACGTGCTGCAGGGGGAGCTCAGAGACACTCTGCCACTGAGCGACATTCTCCAACCTTTTGGTTTTCTATTTTGAGATACAGCCTTGCTAAATTGCCCAGACAGCTTGAACCTGTAGTTCTTCTGCATCAGCCTCCCAGGGAGGTAGGAATACAACCCAGCTCGCTGGCCTCTTCACAGCACTACAATGGTAATAATAAGCAACATTTTTGCTACCTCCGAGCAGCAGCAGCTCAGCTCGAGCCTCTTGGTGCTGAGGAAGAAATCCAATGCCAGATTACAAATGAAGGTGTGCAGAATTGTTAGTTATCAGAGAGATGCAAAGTGGAACCACAACAGCGCATCTTCACACTGCAACCACAGTGAAAAACAGACTGAGCGTGTAAAAGCTCTGGATGTCCCCACAAAGCTTCACGTGCTCCCAGGTGGGGTCTTGGGAAGTGACAGGGTCATGGGTATGAGGCACTAGGTCACAGGCATGTGCTACTGGATTTAGTCCCCTGGTGCATTTACTGTGGTGTGATCCTGGGAGGTGAAGCCTAGTGGCCTTTGTGGGTGTGGCTTAGAAGGGTTTGTATCACACACACACACACACACACACACACACACATGCTTCTGTTTGTGAACTGAATTGTTTGTCCACAATCTGTTCATAATTCAGTTCACAATCAGAAACATTAGGCAAATTTTTTTTTCAGTCCTTAAACTCCACGCTGAATGATGAGCATGACCCTGGCCCTCCTTACACACAAACACGAACAGAAACACAGTCGTCTTCCCCAGAGATGGAACAAATTAAGTTCATGAACTGAGATATGCATCAGTATATCCCTCCTCCCACCTGATTGCTCTTCCTCCCGCCCACCCTGCCACAGGCTGTTTCTCCTCTGCCATGCCCCCTTCCTAAGAGCCAGCCGACTGTGGACTGAAACCTCTACACATTATGAATACGATAAACTTTTCCTTCATTAACCTGTGGGTGTTGGGCATTTTGTCCCAGCAACAAGATAGGAAGATGGGAGTGTGGAGAATCTGGAACTCGCCCTTGTTGCCATCAGTTGACAAGGTCTGGGGTGTCTAAGAAACACTCACCTAGTTCTGAGGCCACCCTGGGTATTTTCTCAAAAGAGAAAACATATATGCGCAGAGAGACCTGCACCGTGTTCCCAGGAACCTCATAAGAGGCCTCTGTGCAAACAGCTCGCGTGTCCTCAGTAAGAGAACGCTGTGCGTACAAGCCTGGACAAGTCCCTCCTCACCTCTCAGGCTGCGGTATGTGTCAAGGACAGTGTTGGTGCCACACAGGCCATCGTCACAGCAACAGTGTGGAAAGCGGCTGACAAATGGGGGCTTGTCTTTGTTACTATTGCTGAGTAGATGAGACAAAGCCAAGGAAAAGGTGGGGAGAAACCCCAACGTGCCATCAGCAGAGAGGTCTAAAACTTGCAAAACCTCCTCCCCTCAGATCCAGTCACTGTTCTCCCCCAGCCGCAGCCAGAAGGTACCTGGTGACAGAAAGTGACCTCCTCAAAGCAAGATGAAACAGCAAGTCACTTGCCATGACTGCCAAACAACAGCATAATTTCTTGCATATGGTGACCTGTTCAAACTATGAAGTATCTATTTCTGCAACTTTCCCTTAATTTTTGTCCTGTACTTAATGATTTATCTGTTATTTAAAAAAAAAAAAAAAAAAAAACTCCTTGGGAAGAAGCAGGAAAGGAATCACATGCATCCATACTATACACACACACACACTGCCACAGACACAGACCTCAGCACATTGTCTTCTCTGTCCATGCACACATAGCACATGTGTGTTTTGCCCATGTGCCCACAATGTGTTGTGTGAATCACAGGCCCCCGACAGCCAAGTACCCAAGCACGTGTGTCCACATGGGGGCTCCCGTGGCTGGAAGCTGCTGTCCATTCACTGTAATGCGTTCTCCCTCGGGACACAGTTAGCATCTTTGGCAGGACCCTGCATTGTTTGAGAACTGTGAAAAGACCAGATGTGAAACTAGGGGAGAAAAGCCTCCTCTGAAATGTCTGAGCAGCTGCTCCACAGCTGACAGGTGAAGTCAGACCCTCTTCCATGGTCCCACATGGACACTGAGGAACACAGTTCCATGTGGGCTCAGAGGTAGACAAACGGTGGAGTATGTATCTCAACTGGACACCCTCCAGAAGGGTGGTCAGGGCCGGTCAAAGCTCCACGAGGGCAGTGTTAAAGCTGGCTCCACTCTCGGCAGATGGCTTTTATTTTCAGTGTTTTCTAAGTCAGCTCTGAAAAGCCAGGCAGCACTTGTAATGTCCAAGCTTTGGTCACTGAGGAAGGACACCCTTCCTGGTCCTCACAGCAGAATCTGCTTCTTTCCTGTGGCTGGGGTCTTGGACACAGCCATGGCATCTGGCTATGCGGGTTGCTGCACCTCCTCACGGCCGGCCCCACAGATTCCTGACCTCCATCTCCATCAGGAGCAAGGAGGAGGTGGAAGGACTGAGTGGAGCTCCAGCCTCCCTCCATCCCAACACGGCTGGCAGCTCAGGGCTTTGATCGAACCCCATGCTGTGCTGCTCAGGAATTTCAAATTCTCTTTCATTTTACCCAGTGGCTCCCCCCACACCTCCCACCCCTGAGTCAGGCTGAGGATTATGGGTGCCTCTGCCTGTTGATGTGTTTTTCTGACCTTTGTAGTAGATACAGAAGGAAATGGCTGGGAGAAGAAAGGGGGAGCCCCCAGTCAGCCACACCACACAGAAAAGGCAAGTGGGGTTCTGGGGGAGGAGGGGACTCTGCTGGAGGGTGCCTGGTTCCCTCAAAGGACAGGCCAGCCCAGGCCCAGGGACACGCAGGCCTGTGGTCTCCACCACTTGCCATCTGTTGAAGATAGCGTGATTCCCTGTTCTGCTCTTTGTGTGGGTTCCTCAGTGCCCTCCTCTCCCTCCCAAGCCCAGGTTCCTGTTAAACCCTGTCCTTGGGGCTCCATCCTGGCACAACTTCGGCACCAAGAAAGAGGAGTCACACATCAGGCACCCACAGCCTATACTGCAGAGGCATCTGTGTGTGCAGGCCCTGGGCATGGCCTGTCCTAGTCCCCCACACTGGACACACGCACAGCTATGTTCCCAACAGGAAGGCCATATGAGAAAAGACCCCCTCCCCCCGGTGCAGGCTGCTCCTCTCTCAAAACCATGTGAGAGCTCTGCGCATCAGGGAGAGATTCGGGTACTTCCAGATGGGGAGTCAGGACCACAAGAGCGCCCTGGGAGAGGGAGCGCTGCTGGAGAGGAGCCACACTTCACTGTCCAGACAGGAAAGACCTCGCCTGTCCTTCCTGTGCCCTGGCTGGGCTGCCACCAGGTGACTGGAGCTGAGGAGCTGGAGATACATCCAAGACCACTCCCAAGCCCATGTCACAGGGCACGGGCAGCACCCTACTGGGCCAAGAAATATGGACCCTAGTAAAAGACAGGGCAGACAGCAGGGTGAAGAAGTGGGCCCTACTATCCCCTCCTCAAGGTCAGTGTCCTGGAGGATCAGACCTATATGGGTGCTGGGGGGAGGCCTCTGGGCAGGGCCTCTGTGCCCCAACATGTCCCCTCGCCCTCACTGTTGGGATCTAGGTCTGACCCATACTTTCATCTCCACCTCTCACCCTCCTCTGACCTCAGAAGTCACCTTTCCTACAGGGAGGACAGGAGCTGAGAACCCGGAGCAGCCTCCCTGAGGGGCCGGGTAGGGCACAGAGACCCAGCTCCCTCAGGCAGGAGATCGCAGAGTCTGGCCAAATCCAGTTCCTGTCATCTGTGGCTGCATAACGGTTGCCCTGGCCACAGCACCCAGAGCTACCCAGCAGCTGCCAAGCAGCGTGGAAGTGTTCCTTGCCCATGCATTTGTGGCTAGGAGCTGAGCAGTGTCTGGCCCCAGGACTCTCGTGGGTCACCTGAGGGCGGCAGCCTGTGGGAGGTGCATAGCATCACAGGGTCTCTTCAAGGTGGTGGTCACATAGCCCATACTGGGGGGAAGGCTGTGGGCTGGCTGAACCCCCTGCCTGCCAGAGATCCGTCAGGGCTCAGTCAAGGGTCCTCCTGTCTGTGGCTATGGCCCCTTTCAAACTGGGAATGGCTAAGGTGACAATCAAGAAGCAAAAGTCCTGCTGCAATCAGAAATTTAAAATATTTGGAAGTCAGCTGCTCGTGGTCATGAGCTCCGTGGTCCAGGGTCCACGTCCAACACAGCTGTGGCCTGTACCCTTTCCCTAATGTTGTAATAAAAATTATTTTAAAAGGGGAAGCCTCATCTCTTCACACTTTAGCCCTGGTACATATTTCACATGCAGCCCAAGAAGGGGGCTCTTTGCTCTGAAGTGTCCAGCAGGGCAAGGCTGGACTCACCAGCCTGTGGGTGGTGGCTTGGGCCAGCAAGTGGGGTCCCCCAGAGGCTGCCCACGCAGAGGCCATCCTTTGCTGAGCATCGATGGCTCATGCATTGTTCATGTGGGTGGCTGTGTCCACAGAACAGTGTCCAGTGTCTGTGGGGCTGGATGGCTGCCATGATGACAAACTGCGTCCCATTCCTCTGCCCTCTCTGAGCTTCACCTCACATGTCGGGTACAATGCACCTAGGCTGACCTCATGGTGCTCATCCATCCTGTTCTACCAGACAGGCCCAACGTGGTCTTCAAGGCTCTGAACACTGCACCTGCTATCTCTCCCGCTCCCCCCACCAAGCTGTGGGAAGTTGTACTCAGAAACTGCAGGGCTGTGGCCAATGGGGAGGACGGGTGGGCTGTAGGTGTCTGTGTCCTGCCACCCCCTCCTTTGCGGCCCCTAAGACATAGCCCACAGAAGGAACTGCACCCCATGCCACTGCACACCCTGCTTCTCCCAGACTCTCCCACTCTTCTGCTCCTGGGATCCCCACAGACTTGCCCACAAACCCCTGCCTCCAGCTCTGCTACCCAGACCCTCCAACTAAGAGAGCTCACGTCCCAGCTTCTGCAAGCTAGAAGGAGGTGGGAGCTGATCTGTGGGCCCTTCAATACCAGCTGAGGCTTCCTCAGGCTGCACCCAGGCTTGCGCACACATATAGGGCCTGTGGCCCCGGGGCTCAGCATATGGTTCTATGGCATGCTTGAGTCAGGTGTTGGGGCCTGCACAGCAGCCAGGCAGAACCCATGCAGCTGGGTGCTTTCCTATCTGCACCCTCAGCAGCTGGGCTCCCCACATACCCTCCTGCTTCCTCCCAGCCCTCCTGCCAGGTTTCCAGTGTCCTCCAGAGTCCCTCCCCACAGGGCCAGTACTTTACACCCAAGATCAAGTGGGAACTTATGGGCCATGTCTTGTCACAATCAGCTGCAACAGCCTCCTGGCTTCTCAGGCAAGGCAACCACTGTGATACAACTGAGTGAGGGACTGCAGTGTAAACACGTTCTAAAACATTGCCCCACAGCCCTCTGTGCACCCCTCAGTCCCAGCATTCAGAGGCAGAGGTAGGGGGATCAAGAGTTCAAGGCCAGGGCCGAGGAAGATGGCTCAGTGGAATAAGCACCTCCCTGGCAAGCACAAGGGCCTGAGTTCAGTCCCTAGTTCCACCAAAAAAAAAAAAAAAAAAATGTTCAGGGAAGAGTTGAAGGCCACGCTGTGTCCAGAGTGAGCTCAATGATACAAAGCAAGACCCTGTTTCAAAACCAACACTGACTTCTGTGTATAACCTGCTTCTATTGTGGACTGCTCATCTGTGTTGGATTGTTTTATTTAAAATAAGGTTTTATATATATATATATATATATATATATATATATATATATATATATATATATAAAATTAGCCATCCATGTTTTGAAAATCTGTAACAAATGTATTGTTGCTTGTTACCCTGTTTATGTCATTTTTTCTCTTTGTTTTTGCTTCTATTTTTTCACTCTTCAAGTTAAAATACAAATAAATAAATTAAAAAAAAAACACTGAAAATATCACCTTTCTACATCTCAGGGGTACAGTGGAAGGAACCTGCAGGACCATGGCCTCTGAGATCACAGCTCTCCCCCACTAAGCACAGACCTCCACGTACGAGCCCTGGCCGACCCCAGAGAGGAACGTGAGGGAAGGGCACAGGAATACGGGACTCGCTCTGTTCAGTACAGCCCGGACCACACCACCCTGTCCATCTCCCCTTCCTTTCCATTCTGCCCCATGTGGGTGGGCAGTGTTTGCCCTTGCTCAGGGTCCCAGCTGCACCTTCAGCTTGCACCAGTGAGATCACTGGGCCCAGGAGATGAAAATACAAAAGGCCCCACACAGAGGCCGAGGGTACCCCTCTGCTGCCCCCTGGAGAACACATGGCTGCCTCCAGGACCTGTGTATAGAAGCAGGCAGGGAGCCCTTGCCCTGGCCACAGCCACCAACATCCCCTTAACTGTGGGGGCTGGGCTCCTGGTCCTGTGGGTGGCGACAGTGCCGTCCTCCCTCAGTTCTGCACCTCGTGGCTCAGTGCTCATACACTGGGCATCAGAAAGGTCCCCACTGCGGGTCACAGATGAAAGGGAACTGGCTGTCCAGAGAGAAGCAGGAGCAGAGTGACAAGGGCACCCACAGCTTGCTGTGAGCGAGACCTCGGCTGCAAGCCCTGGTCCCAAAGGAGACTCCATTGCTGCTACTAGAACCCCTACAAGCAAGCATCTAGAAAGCATTAGCAACACGGGGTATTTGTTAAGGCCGGTGTGACTGTCAGCATGGGTCTGCAATGATCTCACTTAACCGTCATAGCCACCTACCTTTCTTACCATGAGGAGCCACACAGACAGAAACGGCTGCCCTGGATGTGGATCCGAGTGACCCATCCCCCTGGGGGAGGAGGATCTGGACCTTGGACTTTGAGGGGTCAGTGGGCCGCTGAGGGACCCAGGTCACTGTTTGGTTGCAATACCCAAGGAAATCTGCCTCACCTGACCCCAGGGAAGACCTGGAGGGGACCACACTGAGTGACATAAACCAGACATGGAGATACCACACTGTCTGAAGTGCATGTGGACTGTGTAGACACAGATGGCAGGAGGGTGATTTCCAGCAGCAGGGCCATAGGTGGGCCAAGGATAGCTGGGCCCCCCATCAGGGCTGGAAGCCAGGGCTCCACCAAGAAGGGGGGCCTCGGGCAGCTGCCTCCCTGCTGCAGTGCCTCTGGACTTGCCCTGAGCTCCTCCCTCCCTTTCAGCTCTCTTTCCCCTGCTGCAAAGTGGCTGTGTCTTGGTGCAGGTCCCCCAGAACCAGTCCCTGCAGGTCAAAGGGAAAGGTGAGACTGCAGGACTTCCCCTGGAGCCAGGCAGGCAGGAAGGCAGGTTGTGGGGCAAAGGTGGCGCTGCAGAGACCAGCAGCGACCTGCAGCTGCCTGGTGCCCTGGGTGGGGAGGGTCTTGGAAAATAGCCACTGGGTAAGGAGCAAAAAGAAGTAGCTTCTGGAGATGGAAGAGAGCTCACAGGAAATCCGGGAACTACAGAGAAGGCAGGAAGCAGCGCAGCACAGAAAGCAGAAAGGAGCAGCTGGGGGGAGAACTGGCTGAGGACCGGCGTCTCTACCACACATGAGCCTACACGAGGCCGAAACATGGGCACATGCAGGGACATGGACCTGCGGTAGCTGCAGCACCGGAGTGGACACGACTGACCAGCCATCCCAGCAGGACTGGGCAGCACCCTGCATCATGTGAACAGTGGGCTCCCTGTCTACCGACAGTTGGAGGATCCCAGAATTGTAGACGTGGATGGAAGCCTTCTCATGAACACAGAGGAAGTTTTGGGACTCTTCTTTTTTTCTTTTTCTTCTTAATTTTTAAGGATTTGAGTATGATTTCCCTTTCTTTTTTTTTTTTTTTTTTTGGCTGGCTCAGGCTGCTTTAAGGCGGGTCTGGTGCAGCATGTGGAGCTGGGGATTGAACCATGGTCTCCTGCTTCTAACAGTGTTTGCCCAAGCAGGCGCTTTAAACAACTGAGCTAACCCACAAGCCCCCTCTTCTTTTTTTGCATTCCTTTTCTCTCTCTCTTTAAATTTTACTCTGTTTCACAAAGCCTACACGGACTACTAAATGATGTTCTAGAGAGGAAGCAAAATGATCACAACCCCATGAATGAGAATGGAAAGAACCCACCAAATAGGGCAAACAATTAAACACAGGAGAATAAGAGGTATACAACAGTAGTCTTTCAGTTATTCTTTTGTGTACAGTGGCAAGATATTTCCACCAGCACACTCTATAAATGGACTTCTCTTGCACCCTATGGGTCATGATTCCATATGGGTCTACAGGGTGGATTTCAAGGAAATAGCTGTAGCTCAGTCCCTCAGGTGTCACCTGGCCACCAGTAAGTGTCACAGTCATTATCCATGTCCACAACACACTAGAACTTTGTGCGATATCCTATCCTCAAACTGTCAGAAGTGATGGTCATTTATTTGTCATTCCAGTATTTATCTTATGTTTTATTCTTAGCACTTCTTTATTACCACAAAAACTTTTTCTTAGTTCAATTGTTTTGAAACATTTAATTTTAAATTAATTAGTATTTAATTTTCTGAATAATGCTTAATCTTAATTTTTGTTTTAAGATTTATACTATATCTTTGAATTACAATTTATCTGAAAGACATCATATGATATCTTCTCCTAGTATTAGAAACTTTAAAAAGTATATTTCCATTTTCTGTTGACTTTATATTACTTCTTCCCTGTCTTTTATACACACATACACACACATATATATGAAAAAATATATATACGTGCATAACCCGACATAAGATTGGTACTGTTTCATAGA
>PVKA01009991.1:0-66127 GCA_004027165.1 Ctenomys sociabilis
AAAAAAAAAAAAAAAAAAAAAAAAAAAAAAAAAAAAAAAAAAAAAAAAAAAAAAAAAAAAAAAAAAAAAAAAAAAAAAAAAAAAAAAAAAAAAAAAAAAAAAAAAAAAAAAAAAAAAAAAAAAAAACAAACAAACAAACAATTAAGTGATTTTACTTTGTGGGGAACTTGCATAGAAAAGATGCTCACTATTATTATTGTGACATTCTTAATGAAGAACTATACACTCTGCATCTACTCCTTTGTGCTCAGGATAGTTTTGGAATTTGCGGTTGTCATACTTAACAAACAGGCATTGAAGTAATAATATAGCAGACACAAAAGAAATAGAATAGAATAAAACAGAACAGGACAGAATCACAATAGACATAATAAAGTTAAGAAGACAATACATAAAACTGGGGATTCATAAACAGTTACAGAATAGTTTAAAATGCAACTAAGTGATAAACTGTGATAGTTTAACAAAAAAGAAGGACCAACGTGCAATGAAGGTGTCAGAGGGAGCTTGCCTGAGGGATAAGTGGGCTGAAAAGCCAGAGGCTCTTATCTAGGTAGTGGCCAATTCCTGTGCAGCTCCATCCCAAACTGACTTTTCTGCAGGGCTTTGCAGGGCTCAGTCCTCATCCTCCTCAGCTCCATGTGCATTGATTCCTTAGGTGACAGCATTCAGCTCCACAAAACACAAGGATTCTTAACTCATGTCTGGTGTCCATCCCCCCTGCAAGCACTCGATGGGCAGACTCAACCACTTACTTGAAAGATCCACACCCACGGCCAGTTTGTCATTCAAAGGTGTAAGATGTCCAGAACAGAAAATTTTAACTTCCACCCCTCGCTGCTCACCATACAGGATGCCAAATTTGACTCAGTTATGTCCCAAATTTTCTAATCAAGGAGATTATGGGGCCACACAGGAATGTGATCAATGATGTAGTATGCACATAAGAAGAGTCACATGGAGAGAAAACATTCTCTCAGGCTTTCACAGAGAGGAAATCGGTCAAGCAATGGCCATGACTCATCCACATGGCTGACACAAAGGATCTACAAAGTGCAGTACAGGGTTACAGGACAATTCCTGAGGGGACATCATTGACCTTATCAGATGCAAAAGTTCCATTTCTTATTATATAGGTCTTGCTTTATCTTGTTCTTAACCATCAGCAGAAAAGTATAAAAATGAAGTATATAAAGTGTAAAAACAAGGTATGAAAAGTGAAGCCATGTTAATAAGCTGAGCTGTAGAAGGCTCCAGTCATCAGATTCAGACAATGCCAGTCCTGTAGATAGCCCATTACTATTGTGGACTACTGGACTACATGGGAATATTTTGCTGAATTCTTGCACTTATAATATTTGGATGGTGATGGAATACCCATTTCTGACAAAACTAAACAAGAAAAGGAGACATAAATGAAAGAAAATTTTGTATCTGCATATACAAAATAGGATAAATATACAGCTCCTTTCTCTTAATTCAGTAAGAAGAAAGATTTGTACTAATACTGTTTGGACAGGATATCATGTCTGCATCTCGTGCTATGAATGACTACTACATAGACAACAATATGTGATGTATTAATTGTTGTAACTCTCCCACCAACCTAGTTTGAAACTGTCTCATTACAATGTTTTTCTCAATAATATTAATAAAAAAACATAATTGCAAATAAAATAAAATTGCAAAATCAGGAAAAAAAAAAGATGTCAACATTCACTCCACTGCTTAGACCAAAACCTCATATCATCCTTAATTCTTCACATTCCTCATCCACTTTATCAGAAAATTCAATAGCTTTCCCCTCTACACTCTCTCTGCGTTGGTCCATACCCCTCTTCTTTCTCTTGAGCAAAGCACAATCTCTTAGCTGCTGTCCTTACTACAAACAAGAGTTACTTTTTCAAGAACTTAGAGGATTGTTTTAAACAACTAAACAATTTTCCAAACTAATGGGATAAAACCTATACTTTTTAAATATGCTCTGCCAGACCCCATTCCAATAAATCACAAGTCATTAAGTATGATATATAATCATGAGAGATGACACATATTTAAAGAAAATAATAGGATGGAATGAAAATTTCTATAGCATATCATGTGTAATAACAGTCAGAATTACTTTGCAGTGTTGTTTAGGCTAAAAAATATAGAAAAGAGCAACACTGAGTGTCTAACTCAATTATGACATGATCTTCTGGAACTAGGGTAAAGGGTCCCCCACAACGTACCACCACCAACAACAACAACACCTCCTCAGGTGTCCATCATAAGCCAGGCTTGGACACTCTATGCCTCTGAACCAATGGCTATAAATCAAGATTCACATAATTCTTTTCTTGGATTTAGTTAATCTGCTACAGTCTTTTGTAACACCTAGGGAAATACTTTAGTTACATTTGCTCATTTATTTTAAGTGATATGAAAAGGATACAGATAGACAGCCAAAGGTAGGATTTACATAGGACAAGCTGTGTGGGATGGGGAACTGAGTCTCTATGACCTCTCTTGCATGTTGTACCTTCCAGGAACCAGCATATGTTTAGCTACCCAGAAGCCCTTTGACTCACGGTCTCTTGGATTTTTGTGGAGGCACAACTGTACACATGAATGATATGTCACTGGCCCTGAGAACCTGCTCAACCTTTAGCCCCCAGAGAGGTGAAGAAGAAGGCTACAAGGTTCTCTCTAGGCACGAGCTTGGCTTCCCCAGCACTATTCCACATGCAGTGCCGTGCAGGAGTCCCAAGCCATGTCAGTTCTGGCTTGGACAAAGACATCGATCTCCTTGAAGATTCCAAAAATTTGGAGGATCATGTGCCAGAAGAAAATGTCAAAATGTACCTAAATGACAGTATGTCATTAGGCTATGTGTATTTATTTGTAACCAAAAACATAATTTTTCGTGAGTGGTAATAAAATAAAACATACAAAAAAAATGTTTTCAAGGTCCACATTACAGGATCTGGCCCATGTCAGCTTTAATCCTGTTTTAGACAATACATTCCTTATCACCTATGACAGTCTTACCATCATCCATCTAAACTTCACCAAATAAGTTCATGCATGCTGTAATATATTTATTGTTTCAGTTGTTTTTCTCATTGCTGAGACAAGATACCCAACAACTACAAGTTAAAGAAAAGTCTATTTTGTCTCACAGTTTGTAGAGTTTTCAGTCCATAGTGGACTGGTTTCAAGGTAGGGTGGCATGACAGAGGGACACCACAGAGGAGATACCATCTACACCATAGGAGCAGAAGGCAGCAAGCAGCAAACAGAAGCAGCAGACCTACTTTTTTTTTTTTTTTTTTTAGCAGACCTATTTCTGCCTCTTACCTCAGCCAGGCTACAAAATTTCTGGGTGACGCCACCTACATGCAGTGTGGGCCTTCCCATCATCCACTCCTGGAACTTGCTATACCGGCCAGTGGACTAATTTAGCAACACAGCCCTAATCCCAGAACCACACACCCTAGAACCAACCAGCTCTGAAAAGCCCCGCCTATGAGCACAGGCGGCTTTGGGGAACCATCTACATACAAGCCATAATGTTTATACGTGCTCTTTCTCTACTTGGAATGACTCAGGCTTAGATATTTCACATGGATAGTTCTTTCTTTTGTATTTTAGGGAAGGGTCTACAGGGTTTTCAGGGTCTCGCTACTAGATCAGACTTGTGATCTGCCTCTTTACAGCCTCCCGAGTGCTGGGATTACAGGTGCACGCCACCATGCTCAGTCTCAACTGCCATCTCAGTCTGCTTTGGGGGTGAGGGCTGGCATGGCAGGCCTGGGGATCAAACCCCAGCCCCTGAACCTGCTTGCAGGTGCTTTAATCTACTGAGCTATTTGGCTGGCCTTTTCACTTGGATGCTTCTTCAAAACTAGCAGCCACATCTTTATTCAAGTATTACTTTCCAATAAGTGTCCTTCATTCCAGAGGCCCTAGGCCTGAGTATCTCAACATCTTGTTCAAGATTCTTTATACTGCTGTACCTGTGTCCTCTCATTTATTTTATTTTACTAATTTGGCCCTGTCTTTGTTTTCTGCAACACTCTGTTTGAATATAAATCCCCATGAGTTCAAGGGCCACATTACAACTGTACATTCAGTGCAAACAAAAGTGCTGGTCATAAATAGATGTCCAAAGTATTTGTTGAACAAATAAAGCAACTTAAAGACATCCTTCGTCTCTGAGGAGACATAGCTGGGTAGAGCTGTGGGTTCTCTGGAGCCTCTTGGGGCCCCGTTTTAAAAAGTAGAAGCAGCAGAATTAGTATTCAAAATTCCTCCCTTTGCTTTGTGTTCAGTCCAAGAGGCCATTCATTTCAGCACATTAAACTGTTAATTATGGGGCCTGGTTCTCCTTTCTTTATGTAGAAGGAATAAACAGTTATTATTGACTAGTCATTTAGTAGGCGGGGGCTTCTTTCAGGGCAGCTATTATTAAAGTTGCACAAATATATAAATAAAACCATTAATTTAAAACAGACCCTAACTACCTTAATAGACTCCATCTTCTCCTTACCGTCCTCTATGTGACCTGCTCAGAGTGTCTCCTTTCCTGCCTTTCTCCTCATGGATGTCCTAGCTCAGGTCAACAAGCATGCCATTGCTAGGATTAATATAGCTCTGTTACCCACAGTAATTTCATTCCAAGACAGCAATTTTTTGTGGCATTCCAGATTTAATAGTGTACAAGCATAAAATAACTTTCCTAGCCAAATTGAGAACTGTATATTGTAAGTGCATCGCATTCTCCAAATTTTCATAGAAAGTAAATGGAACAGAGTTTGTTAGAAATAGACAAATAGGACAAGAAGTTCTGTCACTTAGAGTCCTGGGCTCAGCCTTCACCTAGACTATCTGAAATTTCGGAATAAGCTATTTAAATTTCTGGAGCCTTAGTTTTCTCATTTGTGCTATAAGAGGGCCAGTTTAGGCAAAATTTCTACTCAGTGGCACTTACTGCATTCCAAGCACTATGTTAAGCACTCAGTCCTCATGCAAACCTTACAAAGTAGGTGGCATTATTATTGTACATGGGGAGAGAAAAGGCAGCAGAGCTAGCAAGTGGTGGAGAGGGTTTTGACCTATGTATCTTAACTCTAGAACTCACAATCTGATCTACCTGCTGTAACACAGGATCTATGTCCTGTCCATTCCTAAGAGTTACACTAAGGTGTGAATCCCTGAATCTTAAGCAAGCTTATCTGCACACTCATTCCATTCTTCCAGGTCACTGGAGCTCCTTATGTGCAGATTTCACCAGGCTTTGAATAATCCTGGGCAGCGATCTCAGGGCCTTGTACATAGTAGCTGTTGAAAATCAACTTAAAACTGATCAGGGCTGAGATGGATTCAGGCAACTGTTTAGAGACAGATGAGGTCTAAAGCCTTCTTTGAAAGTCTGTGACTCAGGTGTCAGATATTTTTTAAGGAGTCAGGAGTTTTTGCACAAATTTACCTTGACTTACTCCTCAATTTACTGTAGGGTGGTTCTCACTTTCATTAGTTCCACTGAACTTGTTCTTGCTAAAATCACCAACTTAAGAAGACATTTCTCACAGAAACTGATCACATCTGAGACACTGGTATTATTTGTACCCCTCTCGAAGTCCCCACTTCTCTTAAATTGGATGGAAAGCACCATCCTGACATCTCTTTTGGTACTCAGGGTGCTATTCTCAGTATTTTAGAATCCACTTTCCATCACGGTAGAATCCACTTTCCATGCCTATACCAATCGAACATGTTTCTCCTGAGGTTGTCGTATGCCTTTCCCTTCTCAACTCACACAATTTCCTGGAAGATCTCATACCCTCCCTTGGCTTTGATCTCCACCCACAGGCTATGCACTTTTAAATCTGTCCCTTCAGTTCAGATCTTTCATGTGAGTTTCAAACCTGGAATAGTAATACATAATAATAACTTATTTTAAAAATACTTCAAAATAACGTGTACAGTGGATTAGTTAGCATTTACATAGCCAAATAAATCTATACTCTGGGGATGGATAACTAATATCCGAAGTAACTAAGCCCAGATCTCTATTCAACAGAGGTCACTATAGCTGCTTTATATTCTGCAATCACATTCTCTCCCAGAGAACTTCATTACACAGCAATGCTACAAATAATAGTTTGGGGTTTTGGGGAAGGGTATTTTTTATTACTAAGTTTATTGATGCAGTTTAGATGTACATAATGATCACATTTATCATATGGAACTTGGACCCATTTTCCTCCAGCCCCCTCCCACTTCACTTCTTTCCGCCCCTTCCCTTTATTTACAAAAGCTTTGTTTCCACTTTACCTTTCTTCTCTCTCTCTCTCTCTCTCTCTCTCTCTCTCTCTCTCTCTCTCTCTCTCTCTCTGTGTGTGTGTGTGTGTGAAGTAAGTGATGCATGAATGCTACATCTGCCTGTGTGAAGCACTGCATAAACACTCAGCAGGCCAGAGTGTACACCTTTGAAACATCACTCAGGGTCCACCATTCAATGGACCTGTGTCTTGTGTTTCACAGCAAACTCTTGCCACTTACCATGCGGATAGTATCTTACACATTAAGTTCAGTACATGCAACACTAAACTGATCATCTTTGAACAAACTCTTTTTTTCTTTATATTGTTCTTTGTGCAGTCAAGAGATCCACATCCACTCACTGATCTAGGCCAGAAACATGACAAGAGCTTAATTTCTCCCAGTGAACACGGAAATCTGTGTTCTAATTTTCTCTTAATTATTTATGGTAAAATAGTAAAATAGAGGTTCTATTTAAAATACCTAACAATAGTTAGACGCATGGGACCAATCAGTGACAACAAATGCCAAATTGATTTCCAATGCAAACAGTGGCAGATTCAACACTGAGCACCCCACAGTGTTCTGGTGGCTGTATTCACTCTGTAATGGATAGCTAACTGGCCATCAATCTGTATACCCAGCTGAAGTGAACTAGCATGGTGCTGGGTGTGCGAGGCCTACCTGAGCAGCATAAATGGTGGAAAAACTGTATGTAAACTATTAGAGATGCTGTTTGGAGAAGCTGTTGGAAGCTTCTGTTCTCTTGACCTATTCTGCTGGAGGACCTTGTCATGCTGGATTTCCTATGAACTTGATTATTCCTGCCAAAGGAGGGCCTTGGGATTTTTGTTATCAGAGAGAATGGTTCATTTGGGGGAGCTTTTGAGCCTTGCTTCCAGGAGGGAAAGATGGTGCCCTGTTCAGCCTCATGGACAAGCTTGTCACATTGGCTTTCCTGATGGGAACTCAGCTTTCTTCTCTGCTAGATGAACTCAGGACCTTACTGTTGTTGAGGATGGCTGTGGTACCTCTTGGGGAGCTCTTCTGCTTACTTTCAGTGTCACTTCCTGGCTCCACTTCAGATCCCTCAGCCTGCTAGCACAGGTCCTCCATCCCTGGTACAGACTCTCTAGCTTCCACCACTGACCTCTGGTCCTTTTCAAGACAGATCCATAAAGTGGGCCTACATGAGACTTCCTTGTGGGCTCTAGGCCTCAGCTGGATTTGTGGGAGGCACTGTAACGAGGTTTAGGTTTTCATCTGCATTCATGCAGAATATTAGGATCCAGGCCCTCAGCTGGAGTCTTTGCTCTTTAGTGCATGGCCATATTTCCTGTACCTCTTGTGTATGATTTTTTGGGTGATTCTTTGTAGACTAACATTATAAAGCCACCAGGCATAGCTGGCCCATTCCATCTTGGCCTAATGGGAAGGAGTAGTGGGACAAGAGGCCACTGGGCACAGCCAATCCATTCTACGTTGGCAGGCCTAAGGGAAAGGAGCCAAGCAACCAGAATCCACCAGGCATAGCCAGCCCTCTCCACCTTGGCAGGCCTAATGATAACCGGAAGCCACTGGGCGTAGCCAGCGCATTCCATACTGCTGAGCCCAGCCAAGCCCAGTCCAAGGCAGAGAACTATAAGAGCAATTTCCAGTCACAGAAGTGCCAGCAGAAAAATGACAAAAAGAAGAAGCAAAATGCATTCTCAGGCCGAGTCCACCCAGAACACTCAGGAGACATCAGCATAGAAGAAAGTGGAAGCCACACACCTGAAATAAGCACAACTGAAGTAAAGAAACAACTGCAGAAGAGTAAAGAGGAAATCAGACCAGAGATACTCTCACAGGTTAAAAAAAAAAAACAAATGATAGCTACAATGAAAGAACTACTAAGCATTTCCAGAGAAGACACTGATAAAAAAATGGAGGACAAAAACATGATGGAAACCCTGAATGAGACATATAAGAAAGAAACAGAATGCATGAAACAAATTCAAAGACATATATAGGAAATCAAAATCTTAATCACAAGCTGGCAAAACCATTTGAATGAGAATGAAGATAAACTTTCAGATCCTGAAAACACTATTGCAGCTAGTGAAAAGGTAAGGAAAGATTTCTTAAAAACAACTAGGATGCAGAAAAAAATAATTCAACATCTGCAAGATGACGCAAAGACGAACAACATAAGGCTATTAGGTATCAGAGGGAAAAAGGGAGGCAACACAATGACATTAAAAGAATATGGGAAGAAGTAATAGCAGAAAACTTCCCAAATATGGAAAAATAACCTGACATTCAGGTAACGGAGGCATATAGAACCCCAAATAATAATAGTGCAGTAAAAACTACACCCAAACATATAATAGTCAAGATCTCTGAAATCCAGCAGAAAAGCAACATACTAAAAGCCAGTAGAAAAAAGAAAAAGTTCACATTTAAAGGAAAAATCATCAGATAATGGCAGATTTCTCCTCATAAACCAGTAAGTCAGGAAGAGTATGCAATGAAGTACTTCAAGTCCTGCCCAAAAAAAAAAAAAAAAAAAAATTTCTAACCTAGACTGTTCTACCCCACAAAACTGTCTTTCAAGTATGATGGAGAGATGAAATATTTCCATGACAAAGAAGAACTAAAGACATTCATGCTGACCAAACCAACCATACACAGAATACTAGAAGATATTCTAGAAAGGGGTCAAAATACTCTCAATTTCAGGGGCTGAGGAGATAGTGACATAAGCATCTGCCTAGCAAGCACAAGGTCTTAAGTTCAATCCCCAGTACTGCAAAACGAAACAAAAAAGTTCACAGTTCCAAGAATGACAACAGAAAGAACCCATCAAACATGGAAATCTATTAAACAAGGAATAAGTTTAGGGAACCAACAACAGGAAAATAACATGACAATACATATCAATTATATATAAATGGACTCAATTCACCAATGAAAGGAAATAGACTGGCAAAGTGGTTTAAAAAACAACTTCCAACAAAATGCTGTATACAAGAAACACATTTAAACCATAAGGAAATTCATAGACTGAAAGTAAAAGGATGGAAAACAATACTACATACTCTAAGACCTCACAAAAAAGCAAACAACTATTCTGTTTACAGACAGTATAAACTTCAAACCAAGAATGATCAAACAAGATAAAAAGATCACTATATACTGGTTAGGGAGAAAATTCAAGAGGAGGAGGTAACAGGTATAAATACATAATGCACCAAATACAGGAGCACCCAACTATAAAAGATGAATTTTAATGGTCATGAAAAATCTACTAACCAACATCACAATCTTAACAAGGATCTTAACAGCCTTTTATCTCAAAAAGATAGATAAAACAGGCAAGAATTAAACAAAGAGGTAGCAGAACTGAACTAAATCTTTGAAAAATATTTGGTGGACACATACATAGTGTTCCACCCAACTACATCTGAATATATCTTTTCAGCTGCACATGGGACATTTTCTAAGATAGACCACATACTAGTCCATAGGTCTTAAGTGTATGCAAGAAGACAGGAATTATTCCATGCATATTGTCTGACCACAGTGCAATGAAACTGGAAATTAATGACAAAAGAAATCATAAAAACCCCATAATCATATGGAAATTGAATATTACCCTCCTCAACAACCAATGGCCTCAGACAAAATTAAACAAGAAATTAAACAATATCTATAATCCAATGAAAATTCAAGCAAAACTTAACTGGCACTTATGGGATGCAATGAAAGCAGTTCTTGGAGGGAAATTTATAGCAGTGAACTCACCCATCAAGGAAACAGAGTGAGAATAAATAGTCACCCTAATGCTGTACCTCGAGCCTCTAGAAAAAGAAGAGTAAACCAAGCCCAAAGCCCAAAGAAGGAAAGAAATCATGAAGATCAGAGCAGTAATTATGTAATTGAGACAAAGAAAACAATACAAAGAATTAATGAATCAAAAAACTGGTTCTTTGAAAGATTAAATAAAATTGGTAAACCCCTAGCTAACCTCATCAAAAAGAGAAAAGAAAAAAAAACCTCAAATTCAAGTGATAAGTTGTGAAATTACTACAGATCCTGTGGAAATTCAGAAGGACATCAGTAGCTACTTGGAAAATCTTTACTTTCACAGAATCGGTGATACAGAAGAAGTGGTCAAGTTTCTAGACAGGTGCAAACTACCAAAACTAAATATGATTTCCTCCTTTAATTTCAGTTTGGACCAGAATTGCCATTTTTCTCAAATATCTTCAAGCTTCTCATTAGATTATTTATTTAAACATGCTCTATTTTCCCATGTAATCATTTGTTACAAGTGAGCTTCCTTCTTACATCTGCTTTCATTGTCCCCCACAGGTTCCTAGCATAGTATACAGGCATTGCCATTGTCTTCCAGAATTGTTTAACTTCTTTCTTGATTTTTTTTTTCTGTGAATCATTGGTCTTTCAGGAATGTATGATTAGTTTTTCAGATATTTCTACTACATTTTCTATGGTTTATTCTGCGGTTGATTTCTGTTTTTATTGCACAGTTATCTTCTTATAAACAGGGGATGTCAATTCTTTTATATTTACATAATCAGGATTTGTGAACTAATTTGTGATATATTTTGGAGAAAATGCCTTGTGCTACATAAAATAACATATACTTTGTTCTAAGAAAATAAAAAATAAATTAATATTATGTCTCCTATATTGCATTAGTCCCCCTGCAAAAACCCTGAAACACAACATACTCCTCCTCTTCAAATGCCTTTATGTTGTAGATGTTGGTATTAATAGTTTTAATCTTTTGCATCTTAACGATGCTTGACATACCTGAGACTACTGTTGAACATATAAAAGATTAAGAATGGAAAACAATCAATCACTCAAGGAGCCAGTACTTTCAGCCTTGATTGTAGTGCCCTGGTTCTAGACCAATCTTTAAGGTAAATTAGAATTCAGGAGTTGTGTGGAATTTATGGAGGTGAAGCCTAGCCCTAGCAGTTGATAATTACATCATACTTGTTGCTTTTCTACATCTGATACTGAACCTAAATTTGCAGATCTTTCTATCTGCCTCTTTCTCTATGTCTTTAGGAAATGGAGTGATTTCTTTATGTTTTTATTCTATACCCACCCCTCCTGCCCAGTTTTCTTATAAATACAGGAATTTGGATGTTCCTCAGAGGCCTATAAATTGATAAGCTAAGTTTAGTGCTACTGAGATTTTTGTTTCCTACCAAGATTCAGTGAAGTCTAATCAAACACACTGATAACTTCTGGAATACAATAATGAATGAATCATACTCTTTTCTTTAAGAGGTGACTTTAGATTAACGAAAATAAGTGGACAAATGAGTCACTTAAGTAAGTACATGTCAAAGCTTTGTTGTCTAACAGTCAACCTAATCTCAGCATGGCAGAGGACTAAGGACCCTGAAAATCTATTAGAAAAGTTTTATACGGTTGAGGTAAAACATCACCAATGAACAAGTTCAGAGATGTATGGACTTTTTTACCTTTATATTATTAACTAATACCTTTCTAAGTCTTTCTTCAAATTTATTTATTTATTTATTTACTCAGACTCATAGTGATTCTCCTGTCTCAGCCTCCGCAGCGCTGGAATTACAGGTGTGCACCAGCATGCCCGGCTTTGGTGGCCATCACGGTGCAAAGGGGCCATCATATGCAATACCAGGAATTGAACCAGGGTCCTTGCGCTTGCCAGGCAGGCACTTAGACTGATGAGCTGTCTTCCCAACCTGCTATTTTTATAATTCTTATGATATGTGCTATGTTATAGTTTTCTGTCCTCACCTAAAGAAATCTCTAAGTCTTACCTTATTCCTAATAAGTGCTAAGACAGAAACATAGGATGCTATGCGAGTGTATAGGAGGGCAGCTACAGCTACAGAAGCAGCTGAGGATAGAAGACAAGTAAGGAAGAGGCACTTCAGGAGGAATGATGCCTAAAATAAGCTGTGCAGGACAAACTAACCAGGCCCAGCCTCAGGAAGCTGGTGAGGTAGAGGAGGCCTTGGTGGGATGCACTCATCACTTTGGGTTAGAACTCCCAGCGCCTCCTGCTGGCGTAACCCATCATCTGTTGCTCCTTATTTCATATTAAATCTGCTTCAGCAAACCTCCCCTTTCTGCCTGGTGCTGCATGCATATATATATATATATATAGTTCCAGAGCCCATGCTTGGCTCCGTCCAACATTCAAGATTCACAGCCCCTTTATTACATCCCAGCAAGGCTGGTTTGCTCACAGCTTCTATTTGTGCTCTTCCATCAATGTCACCTGAACTCCTGTCACTCACTGAGCAAATGCCAGCCTGTATCACCAGCATCTGAGTATTTTATTTCAAAGTTTTCTTTTGTAGGACATGGTTCCTAGTGGACAGGAGCATGCATATAAAGGTTTTTCCCACTTCTTTGAAAATGACCAATTGCATGTTTATAAATACATATCCAATGAAAACAGCTATCGGTATGGCAATTCATAACTAAAGCCATTTAACTACGATGGTAAATTTCTCAGCTGACTGATTCCCATCTCTCTTTGCTTCACAGTGTCTTATTATATCCTCAAATGTTGAGTAGACAAAGACTCCAAGCTTTATTGAATCTTTATTTAGTTTTTCTTTAGGCTTATTCCCACATGATTTCTATTCAACATCAATTTACTTGAAAACTTTATCAGAGTGAGTGAGGTGGAAGAATTGCAAATTACTCAAATATCTGGAAGGAATTTAATAGTTTTGAAGAATTAGAGCATTTCATCTGGGAGCAATATCAAAATAAATGACCTAAAACTAAAGTTGTTTCACTAGAATCTGCACTTACTGAATTGTCTCCTGAGGCTGCTAATATTTCCAGCTCTTACTGAAGAGAAAAATAAACAGCTATAGTCCAGACCTTCTTTAAAGCTTTTGCTCACCTATAAATACTAAGATGATGTCCAATGACGTGTGTTCATTCGACTACTTAGCCTCCAGCATAAAAGCTCATTAAAAAGGTTCCTTTGGTGAAATAACTTTGGGCCTGTGAGGTTCACCATGATACTAGCAGATTCAAAACTAGAGAATTTTGGTAAATATACTACCTTTTGTAAAACCTTCATGTCTCAAGTGTACCTGAGTACAGAACAATCTTTCTCCATTATTAGCAACAGCACTCCACAACATTGGGAAGGGCTCTACTGGTCCATCCACTGTTTTCAGACACACACTGATCCATGTGTTGTACAGGTGGTGACAAAACCTTCACATGGTAATTCAAAGTAGAGACACCTTTTGATGTTTGTTGTATCTGACTACAGTAAATATGCCCAGTGCTAGACAGCTCTTCCTACTAACTGTTTACTTTTATAACTCTTGCATTTCCCCAATTTTGGTCATTTGTAGCAGTTACTACTAGCATGTAAAAGAAGCAAAAATAATAATGGAAATCGGAAGGAGTCAGACATTACCACTGAACCATAACGCTGTAGTCTAATCAGATCCTTCCTAACCGGGCTCACGGAGAACACAAAATGGAGCCTGCATCCCCATGAACACTAGTTCTGAATTCTTCTCTTAGAAAAGGCATCGGTGGTCTTGTTTGGGGCTTGGATTAGGGCCCGACCTACCACAGCAGAGCAGCATGTTTCCACACAGAGGCTCAGAGCAGAATGACAGCTTCACAGCATGTGAATCCCAGGAGAGGGTGATTTAGTCCACAAGCCTCACAGCAGCTATTTTAAACACAGGGCCTGCTCTCTTTAAAGTTACATGATTTATTTAAGAAACACTGAAAATTCCTGTTTCCATTTGACTTTCTCTTTCTTTCCATCCCATTTTCTATTTCCTGGTAACCTGAAATAACAGGTAGGCAAAGAATCCATCAGATTTCAACATTACTGTTTACCTGAGTTCAAAACTGTGAATTATCTTGCTGAACATTACTGCAAAGAGTAAAAAATAAAAAGTCACTAATAAGAAATCATAGGCATAGCAAATTCAGATACTAATCCATAATACCCTTTAATTTTTAAAAGAATCATAAATCCATGTAATGCTCCTTTGCCCTAAGGTCATATGTTGTGTCTTATCCTGGCTTCCAACATGGAACAATTCTGTGCAATTATAATATAGATGATATTAGTGACAACTTCTTGTATGCCTGGCACTGCGTTGTACAACAGTGACAAATGATGACAATGTTATGACAGACAGAATTTGCTTTTACCTTCCATGTATTATTTACTTATTTTGAAGAATTTATAATATTTTATGACAAAACAGAAATACTGTTACTTGAGCGAAAATCGGATAAGGGACAGGATGTGCCTAGCTGGCATTTCTCAAAAGCACCTATATCGAGTCAACTGCACTGCCTATTTAAAACATTGTCTCAAAGAAAAGAAGAGAAGAAAATGTAGCCTCAAAGGCCCTTGCCAAGACATATGAATCACTGCCTCACAAGAGTCAGTATTCCTTGGGCAACTATATTGGTACAGGGTCCCACTGGTGTGGAGGAAGAGAAGGATGTAAGTGGCTTTGCTCTGCGACACTCATCCTCCTGTTATAATATTCCACCTCATTGCAGGTTCTAAACAACAGGCCAACTATCTGTGTACTGGAATCATCCATTCATGTATTGCCAAAATAAAATAACTCCTTCAGCAATTTAGTTACTGCAGGTATTTCCCTATACTGACAGAAAGGTTATTAAACTACCCCCCCAACAGCAAATTCTTCACTTATTTGCCTTCTTGTATAATATCTTTAGGGGAGAAATGGATGCCACTGCTAAAATTTCTCTGAAAAAAAGTCACTTCTTTTAAGTACAATGCCTCTAGAAAACCACATACATGAGATTCTTTAGCTGTCCTGTCTACTGTATTTTAAGAATGGCATAGCTTTGTTTTACAATAAGGAAGATAAACCTCTAACATGTGTGAGTTGTATTAAGCTTAACAAACTAACTAATCTCCATAGATCTTGGTTTTCTCCATATGGGGATAATAGTAGAAACTAATGATAACATGTCTACACTATCTATAAAAAATCTGGCAAAAGGACTTAACTTACTTCAGGACCTCACCCTTTTCTAATTTTTCTGGCCTTTATAAAGTAAGCATATAAGCACCATTTTTGTGTATTTTCTGAAACATAAGTCTTGAACATACTAGCCTTTATGTCATGTGACACTAAATATTTTTTTTTTTATATAGTTTGTTGCCAAGATTAAATTCATTTCTTGGACTAAAACACTATGCTTCTATTGCATACCAACAGCAATTATTAAAATGATCATATTGCTTTCTGTGTTAAATTGGCTATATGAACTTTCCCACTGCTAGGGGCAAATGATCAACAGCTACAATTTAAAGGAGAAGAGGTTTAATGCTTCAGAGGGCTCAATCCATCTTGACCTAGATCCAAGGCCGGTGCATCCTGGCAAAGGGTGCAGTGGAGCAAAGCTACTCAGTTCATGGCAGTTGGGAGGCAGAGCACAGGGTGAACACACTGGAAAGGCAGTGACCAGGGAAGAGACAGAGACTTTACTGTCATGCCTCCATGACCCACACAGATACAACTAGATATGCTTGATTTATTTCTTAAGTGGCTCCAATTAGTCCAATCAAGTTGACAGTTAAGATTAACCATTATACTCCACTCCTTGTCACTTGAACTCAAAACTATAATCTTACTTAATATTAAGTTTCCAAATACAGACAGTAATAAACTAATGATTTCACCTAACATGTCACAACCATCACTAACAGTTCCAGTATTTTTCAAAGTCAGGGTCAAAGTCTACAATGAGACTGTACATTTGACAAAATGATTGACATAATCCCATGGTATATTCCCATTCCAAAAGAAGGAATAGAGGGACAGAAGAGAGCTGACTAAAGCAAAAGTGAAACCTAACAAGATGGAAATTAAGACTATTGCACGTAGTTTCACTTGGGCTAATTTCACTCACTGCCCACAGCTTTTGTTAGCAGACATTCCATATTTGTGACATTTCCAATTTCCTGGGGTGTCATGACACTTCAGCTTCCTTCTTATAGCTTTACACACCCTCCTTTCAGGATCAAACTGCCTGGCCTCCCAGATCTTCCTTTGAAACCCAGGTGTAAGCCTTCATGACTCAACCACTCACATATTCTACATGCCTAATAAATAAAAACACCATCTTATGGACAATCCCAAGGTCTGCTTCCAGTGAGAACAGCAGCTGATCCCCCTTGGACCATAGCTGCAGTAACCTCTGATTGCCTGGATTGCTGAGGATGGTAAAATGAATACAGTGGTACTTTAGTTCATGAATTTAATTCTCTTCACAAATCAAAGTGGACAAGAATTGAATCACGCTTCCCCATAAAGTTAATTTGAACATAACCACTGAATTTGATTCTGTTCTCATCCAAGTTGCTTTATGACCAGAAACATGGAAAGATTGGTTTGTGAACTGAGACACCGCTGTACCAGGAAACCAATATTTTAGGTGGCTCTTCCTGAGCATAGGCACAGAAACTGTTTGAAAATGATTTTTTTTCCTACTCTTATACCCTTCAGCCTACAGTGGGTGGGGTCTTGCTAACTCCAGAGAAGCCCTCAAGATATACATATTTTACAGTGTGTGGAGGATAGGGGGGGTAAGGAGTATGTTAAGAAAGTAAAGTATATGTATAAGCCAACTAAGTAGAAGTATATTTAAAATATGTTGAAAAAACATAATGAAATTAATGAAATCCTTTCTTAGCTCATGAAAGAAAACTCATCTACTATATTCATGTAATTTTGACTTCAATATCACTAGTAATTCTATTTTCATTACTCATGCAGTCATTCCTCACTTCACCTCCTTGAACCGTGTATATGAGTGAATGGATGAACAACCCAAAAAGCGTTATGTGCTAATACATGGCGAATGTAGACCTCTGAAGAATCTAGCCAATTCTTAAATAGGTCACGCCTAAGAGAGACTCAGGTTTATTCTGCTTTCCCTGACACAACAATGGTAATGAAGAAACAACAAAGGCAAGACTCTGTTCACTGGTTGGGTGAAGGACTCTTTCAGTTTTGTTTTTTTTTCTCCATACCCAATATTCCAGGTTCGTCTGCATTGGTGGTATAGTGGTGAGCATAGCTGCCTTCCAATATTCCAGGTTATACGTAAAACAATGTATGATCTTGTTTTAATATTCATAGTTAGAAATTCTGTGGTCTCAACATATCATTTTCACAGACTTCTTTTTCCCAAGAAGTCCACATCCACTTAAATAAGAGCAACTGTCTACTTCTTTCCTTGCTTTGCAAACCAACATCACATCTAAGCCTCACTTAATGACGCTCATTGAAGCTCTTATGCTAAGGTGCTCAATGGACATAGAAATAAGAACAACAAAATTAAAATCTACTTACATGTACTGTACAGAACACTACTGCAAGACTTTTCTGCTGATAAGGTGATATCACACTACTTGATCCTTTAACTGAATGTGGGAGGAAATAAAATTGTCAGACAAACATGGTTGTTAAGGAGATTCTGGGACCATAGAAACAAAGAATTCACTATTTTGCAATCAATAGAGAAAAAAAATGTTTTCTTTCTGGACCAAAATACAATGTGTTCTACTCTGCAGTATCAGGAAATTCGGATTTTCTAAAACACAACTGAAAATTAGCAATATGCAATGGTGGTTATGTGCCGTGAAGCTTAATGTTCCAGTCAAGTGATGTAGGAGTTGGATGAACTGAAGCAATGATTTATGCTATATGTTGGGGTTCACTTAGCTGTGTTCCCCTTTCTATTCTAATTTTAAAACTTTGACACTGTTCTTTGCAGATCCCTTCTCTGTTCCCATCTAGACTGGGAACTCAGAATGAGGACTGGAACTTTCTAAATTATTTTTATTTATTTTATTTTAATGAAGTACAAATATCATTGAGAAAGTTTCAAGACACGTTACAGGATGGATTCGATAAATTAATACATTGCAAACTGTTTTCATAATGTTTTGGTATCATATAAGGTGCATACATGATATTATACTTACAGACATTATTATAGCAGATGTTTCTTATCAGTAAATTAAGAGACTATAGCTGTTTGTGTATCTTATTTTTTATACCTGAATTACATCAAAGATTCAATAATTAATACTTTCTACCTTGTTATTTTCCTAGCGGTTGTCCATAGTACTAGAAGCCGACATAATATCCTGTCCAACCACCATTAGTGCAAATCTTGCCTCTCACAGAATTATGTAGAACCACGGCGTTATCTATCCCAACTGTACTGTCCATACACACACATCATGATTCCTCTTTTCTATACCCCTTCCTTTGTCTACACCTGTCAGAGATGGGCACTCCATTGCCATTCAACCAACACTCAGTATGCAATCAATCCATGTTTTCCAAATAAGTGAGGAGAGCATAAACATGTCTGAGAATTATCTTTCTAGGGCTTTGAACACTTATATACTTTTTTAGTAAACGTTCATAAAGAACAGAAATTAGATGGGGATGTAGTTAACTTGTGTGGTTCTACCAGTTGAGGCTCAAACCTCAACACCAGAAAACAAAAGACAAAACAAAGAACCTTACTGAGCAATGAGACCTTTTAAAAACAATAAAATTGGAAAACAGAATGATAAGAACGTGTGCCTCATAACTAGCTTCTGGACTAATGACCTGAATGCATAGGTAAGTGGTCCCCTGGAATGAGGGCAGAACATAGTCTGATGAGGTATGGATCATAAAGAGCAAAGCCATTCATTTACATCGATACAAAAGGAATGATAGAGGATCATCAGCGACTCCTGAGCTTCACTGCTGACCACAAACTGCCCAAAGCCAGTAGTTAGGCAAAGTTAGCAGAAAAGCCAACACAGCCTTCAGTACCATTAATTGAGTGGGTCAGCATTTACAGTTTTCTTTGCTTTGGGGATCTATCCATAAATTATATACTATTTCTATTTCAAATAAATTTTTTTCTTAAATCTATATTACAGTAAGTAAGAAAAACTAAGTAAACCTAGACACTGTAGATTTCCTTTAGCTTTTCATCCTCTTTATGATGGCTGACATCCATAATGAAAACTTCTTGAATATTTTAATATTGACTGAGTACTAGGGCAATGATCGATCACATATTAGCAAACGTGATTACAATACCACTGCTATCATGCTTTTTAAAGATGAGGAATCTGAAACACAATAAAATTTAGTAAGCTGTGTGAGGTCTCAAATTTCATCACAGGAAGAAGTGAGGATAATCTAGAGACCAAGGTTTTAGGATCTATATTCTAGGTCATTCTCTATATTGTTTTTCTCCAAAGGTGCTAGAAATGCAAGATGGAGAAAAGCTGCACAATTCATTATGGAATCTTGAGAAGCAGGAGAAAAATGTTTAAAATATAGAAAACATGTTAGAAATTGATATTCCCATTCCCAAGTCTTGGTAAATGTGACACCCTTTAATTGAATAGAGATCTATAAATATTTTTCAACTGGAGGTGCATTTTCATATGTCTGAATAATTCTGATTTTCTCTGATTTCATTTCTCCAGTGACATATTATTGACCTTTGCCTAATTTAAAAGCATTTCAAGGCTTGAAAAGCAGTTAAGTAAGTGGTAGAGCCTTTGTCTGTCATGCTTAAGGCTTTGGGTTCAATTCTGGATACTTCAGGGGGAAGAAGAAGCATTACCACTAGTAGCAGGTTCATTGCAATGCAGCAGACATGCCAGGCTTACTACAATACTTCAGAGCAATAAGTAATAAAGGGTGAAATTGAAAATTTAAATTGTAAGTAGAACCATTAGGTTTTAGCAAATCTTTCCTATACACCTAAAAGAATTATTGAATGACAGTTCTAATGTCAAGAAAAAAAAAATCATAGGATGATATCATCTCTCTTTGGGAAGCCAGGATATAGTATCTCTCGCATTTACACAACTTTCCACATACTGCTTTTCACTCTACTGAAAAGGTATACAATCCATGAAGGCATACCCTAAGAAAGATATTGAAGAATGTGTTAAAATGCAGGAGAAACATTTTACTCACTTAGTTTCGAGACATGAGAAAGTAGGCTAATCAATCATTGCTGACAGGCCCAGTAGCCCATCCCACTGAAGCAGAAGAGAGTGGCAAAATAAAACAATCCAAATTTATATTAGGAGGAATTTATATATCAACCATACATTATATTTCAGTCATTTAACTCTTTCAACAATGTTATAAGAAAATATTCTCATTTTCTTAAGGAGAAAACTGGTTTCAAACACACTAGGCACTTTACCAGGGGTACCCAAAGTCAGGCGGATGTTCTGAGGAGGCCCAGGCCCATGCAAAGGAGTGGAGCCGTAGTATTCACTGCTCGCTGATACCACAGTGAGCTGAGCAGAGGGGGCAGAGTTACATATGAAGAGGGACCATGACACCTGGAAATGCGGATAAAAGAAGGCCCGCTTGGAGCAGCTGGATTGGCTCATTTTATAAAGGATAAATTGATCAACTGCTTGTTGATAGCTTGCAAGGCTTTACCAGGAAGCTCTGCCAATTAAAACTCTAGCTTTCTCCACAGCTATAGGGAAACATAAACATGGCTACAGCAAGAAGTCACTAGCGGAGGTGAACCAAAATCAATCTGTTTATGATGTCACTTTTTGAAGTTCTGGAATTAGAAGTTTTCTAGCGCTAGTCAAGCAACTGTTTTCTGGCTCCACTGCTGAGTTGCTTTCCAAGTTCACCTTGACCTAAAGGTGGTCTAAAAAAATCATTTATCTGTTTTCCATGTGGCTGAGTACCTTGATTAGGGCTCCACAGACTCAAGCCTGCAAGAGAGAATGGCCACACTGTGAACTGGGCTGCCCTGCCTGGGGGCACCAGAGGAAGCCCAGAGGGTCTGCAGGTCTAGCAATGTTTATATCAGACACAGACTTCCACAAGTCACTGCATGAAGGTATCATGTCAGCCCCATAGAAGGCCATATTTGAGTAGGTAGCTAGGACCAGCTTTGGAAGGAGAGCTTTGTATTTGGAAGATATCATGGGAGAGAACTCAGCATAACCACATGACTCAAAAACACCCACTACTTCCCAGAGAATTTGGCAAGAGGATGGGGTTTCCAATACAAGCAAATACTGTGAAACTGAATTAAAAAATTAAAAGCTCCACTGTCTGGCCTTCTTCTGAGATCCATCAAACATGTATTCGCTAGCAATCTTTGTAGTAGGTATTATTTTCTATAAAAACCTAACATTTGTAATACTTTTGGTTTCCCTTATTTCATGGGAATTTCACCTTCATTTATAGATGTGGTATTTTCCTCATTGAATCGTGTGTCCTCTCCTGAGCAAGTGGTTTTAGACAGTAGAGATAATATATTCAGTATGAGAACATTGCTCAGAGCCAGTATGCCTTCCTGGGTGTTTTGAGATTCATGTCATAAGTAAAATATACCCAGTCACAGGTTTCATAACCTTAGTTTAGTAGAGAGTTTATGGTTTCTGTTAGGAAATAATCCTACATAGAAGTCTAGATTAGTCTAAGAAAAATGTGTAACATGATTCAATTAGTAAGTTCCACAGTTTCTGTTTTGCATATATTAGAATATGTCTGAGATTAAAGATAATTTCAAGTGAAATATGATGCATCTATGTCCAACTTTTGTTTCCATTGAAACAAAACAAATATTGGGGATGGCACTGAAATTTTGATCTGGACATTTTTGTTCTATAAGATCTTTAGTTTGTTTGCTATAAAAGAGTCATAACATCAGTTCCACTTACCTCACTTTATTTTTGAAAGGTTAGAATAAAACACTCTAAAACATCTGCTAATTCTCAGCTACTGAATTCATTTTAGGTTGTAATTTTATTAACAGTATTCTACTTTAACTGTACATCACATTTATGCATACTTTAACTCCTCTGTGTGATTCAACTCACCAGAAAGATACAAAGAACAATTCATCGGAAGTCAAATCAAGAAATACAGAATTAACATTCAAGTCTGAATCCTGACTCTTACTAATGTTGCATGACAATTGTTTCCCATTATGGATGAACACGGGATGTATCATATACCCACATGAAGGCCATACAAAAGAGAGAGGGAGGAAGGGCGGGAGGGAGGCAGAGAACAAAGGAGGAGACAAGGAAAGAAGGAACAAAGAGGGAGGAAGGGAACCTCAGTGGTTCCAACTCGAGCACCATCAAGAAAAGACAGGGTGCTGGGTCCTTATGTGGCTAGGATGCCTATGTAGAAGTGAGTGAAACTGAATCCTGACTTCAAGTAATTCACGCACCAAAAATAATTAAATGGGGACTGCCATTTATACTTGATAAAAATTAAAATAAAATTCTTATATGATGATGGTAAATGTAAGGAGCAAATAGTGATTTTTTTATTATGAAAAATAATATATATGTTATACTTTTAGAGTTACAAAAGATACATAGTACTCAGCCAGATAAAATTCAAACGATGGAAAAAAAAATCCACAAAGGAATTTTCGGCCAATGTTTGAAAACAATCAAATGACCAAATTATTGTGTCACATACAAAGAGTCCATAGAAATAGGTATGGACTGAGGAAGAAATATATATAAAAGAGATGCGTTATTCAAAGTTTTTTTTTTTTTTTACCAGTAATCCAAGTTAAGCTTATGAAAGTAAAATAGGAATTTATTGCCTCAGTAGATAGAATGCTTCAGACACAGCATTGGTTGGTTCCAGGTATTCAAAACCTGTTTTGTTTTTGGTTCTTTTGTGATGCCAAGGATCGAACTCAGGACCTTGTGCATACCAGGCAGGCACATGTGCCACTGAGCTATCTCCCTGGTCCCCAAAGCCTAATTTTTTATTTTTATTTTTAGGGAAGGGTCTACAGGGTGTTCAGGGTGTCCCTATTAGATTGGACTCACAGTGATCTGCCTGTTTACAGCCTCCCAAGACTACAGATGCACACTACCACACCCAATCTCAACTGCCATCTCAGCATGCCCAGGGTGGGCTCAGGGGTCAAATCCCCCATCCCTGCGCCTGCTTGGAGGTGATTTAATCCACTGAGCTATTTGGCCGGCCCCTAAAATCTATTGAGAAAATTAAATTTCAGCCCATATGTTGGCTCTGTCTCCTCCATGCTGACTTCACTGTCAGATTCTTCCCTTGGGTTTACAGCTACCCATTTGGTAACCACATAGATGCCCTTTGTTTGATGGCTCTAGCAAAGGTGGCAGCCCTGTGCCTGCTCTGCCTGGCCCGAGGTACATTCCTTCCCCTCACTCGGAATCCACAGTTTGGACTGTCCCACTCAGACTGCATGGAATGGGGATGAGGCGGAGTTGCTGGCCAAAGACAACGCAAGAAAATGATTCCAGGAAAAGAAGAGTTTCTAAGGCAGGAAACACCATAGCTATGACAGATGTAGGAAAATATGAGAGTTTTGTCTGAATCATTCTTTTCAAAAAATCTTTAAGTTCAGAGACAAGTCAAATTGCTTAGCACTTTGGCGTAGCCATTTTTTTTTTTTTTTTAATTATTTAGTGTTCTACAACATTCACCCCAGGAACTGTCAGCATTCTTCACCGGCTAAAAGGCCACCTGACCAGAGAAGTGGAAAGAAATATCCAATAACCTCTGCTGAAAGGGTAGAATACTTATTTTTAGCATTCTTGTATTTGATCTTAATTGCTTTCAGCTTGAAATGACTTCAATGAGATTTGCGCACTTGAAGGCTGCCAAAAACAGAAGGGGGAGAAGGCAAATATTAAAGAAAACCTCCTTACTCTCATTCAGAAGAAGGAGGATGCTTTAAATTTTTAAAGAAAATGTTAGTTCTATTTTTAACTCCCTTTGGGGTTTTGTAATGCTGAGGCTAAGATAAGGCAAAATAGGTCAGGTAGCAAAAATGCTTTAAAAGCAAAGGATTTCGTACTTGAGAATCATTAACACTTTATTAGCAGGTTTTTGCTAAGGGAAAGAAGACAGGGAAAGCAAACCTTCCACAGGCAATCGAGGTCTCATCGGTTTTAGAATTTTCTCCAAACAGACCTTGCAAGACCTCTAAAAGCGAATTTGTTTTGATGGATAAAGATCAGTAAGATCCATGATATCAGACGACATATGGATCAGGCAAACTGCCTTTCTAGGTACAGCTACCCAAGGAACTTCTCTTAAGACACCAAACTGTGGCTGGTGGCCACTGACTGTACACGCTGTTACCGCAAGGTTGCTTCGCAAATGCTTCTGCATGAGTACAACAATTCCTTTTGAATGTATATCTTCTAAGTTGACTTGCAGAATGACATGCCTGTCAACAAACCACTGCAAATACATCTGAGGTTGTTTCTAGATTCCAACTTGTAATGGCTTGACAGTCAAGGTCATTCCAAGGGTAGGATTGAGAACCAGGCATTCCACCTGGAGGACCCCAGAACAAGACACTGAGATGTGGGTGAGTTACACTTGCCATAATTATGAAACTCAGATTGTTTTAGTTGGTCTGGTTTTGTTAGATGGAATTTTTTAGGATGTCTTTCATTTCACATAAAAGTGAACTTATCTAGAAGTCATCCATTTATACAAAGTCTGAGGAAACAGTATGTGTTTAAAGAACACTTTGTCCAAAAATCACTGCTATACCTAATACTCATCTGCTTCCCGGTAATTCTTTGCATACTAGTTTATTCCATAACAGCATCAAACATTCTACATTAAGTAAAGGAAAAAATAAAAGTATTCATTTTTCAGCCAGGTATGGTAGCACACACCTGTAATCCCAGCACTTGGGAGGCCAAGACAGGAGGATTGCTATGATTTTGATACTAGACTGGGCCACAAAATGAACTCAAGGCCAGCCTGAACTGCAGATTCAAACCCTCTTTCAAAAAGACAATTAGTAAGTATAAACCTGGCTCAGAACAGGAAGATATTAGTGTTAATGTCAGAACAAGTTCTCAACTGGGTCCCTTTCTGTTAAAGAAGCAGTGATGTGCAAACATAATAAAAAATACAGATTAGATTTCAAAAGAAGAAATACAAAGAGAAAGGTATAACACAATTAGAAGGAAAGTGAGAACTTGAGTATTAGACAATGAAGAGAGGGCAAGGAGAAAAGCTAGGAAACATGACAGGGGCAAAGCCATACATCTGTATGTACAAGGTGGATAAGGCAATGATCCTGAGAACTATAAGCAGGTTGTTGAAACTAGCAGTTAATTGGTAAGATTCTCACCCAGACTAACTATATATGCTGATGCCTGTGAACTGAGCAACTGCACTGAAGATATGTAATAGTGGGGTCATGCTTCGAATGCCTGTCATTCTGGTCTTCTAAATATGTAAAGCTTGTCATGACATACCAATTATTGTCATACTGTCTCACAAGTAAATGCTTTTTGTTTTAAAAAAAAAAAAAGTAAATAAAAAAAGAGACAAGAAAAAAAATGTCCCAAGACTGTCCTGCTACAATGCTGCAAATGGTTAGATTTCTAAATTTCCGTGTAAAAATTTGTAATTGTTTATTCATTGTTAAAAATATTTTTTGCTTCATATTTCGTAGGTAATTAAAGTTTAACATATCAATACTTAATGGAAAATACCTGTTCCATGTTATGCCTAAGATGTTTGATATTCAGACAGATAGATAGTGAGGTTAAACCCAACTGCATATGTTGTAGGGTAATAATAAGCTTCTCTTTTGGAGGGTTAACAACCTAAGTTTGCAGACCAAATCTTAGAGAAAAAGAAGGGCTGCAAGGTCAGCCAACATTTTGGTCCTAGCCTTTCAAGGTCAGTGAAGATTCAGGACATAGGAGAACCTATATCATGTAACTCAGTTGTGTCACAAATTTTCTAATTAAGGAGATTATGGGACCTCAGAGGAATGTGATCAATGATGTAGAGTGTGCCTAAGGTGAGTCACATGGAGAGAAAACATCCTCTCAGGCTTTCACAGAGAGCAAATTGGTCAAGCAATGGCCGTGACTCATCTACATGGCTGACACTGACAAAGGATCTCAAATTGCAGTACAGGGTTTCAGGATAAATCCTGAGGGGATTTGACTCACCTTATCAGATACAAAAGTTATATTTCTTGTTATATAGGTCTTGCTTTATCTTAGTCATAACCATTCAGCAGAAAGGTTAAAAAAACAGGTCTAAGGGGTGAAGCCATGTTGGTATGCTGGGCTGTAAAGGGCTCAAGTCAACAACTTCTGACATTACCAGTCCTGCAGATGTCCCACTACTATTATGGACTACTAGACTATATTGGAATATTTTGCTGAATTCATGCAACTACAATATTTAAATGACAATGGAACAGCCTTCTCTGACAAAACTAAATGAAAAAGGGGATACAAATGAACAACCATTTTGTATCTGTACATACAAAATGGTTAGGTTAGATATACAGCTATTTTCTCTTAATTCAATGAGAAGAAAGATTTGTACTAAGAGTGTTTGGACAGGATATCATGCTAGCATTTTGTACTATGCATAGCCACTAAGAAGATAACAATATGCAATAATTATTGAAATGCTTCTACTAATCGGTTTTGAAGTTGTCTCATTGCTATTTGTTTCTCAATAAATTTTAAAAAGACAATCAATCAATAAATAAATAATAAATACATAAAATAAAGTTATCCTTTTTGTTCTCATGGGAAACTTTGACTTTGTGACAATAGTTCCGTAAACTCCAGCTAAAGAGAGAAATCCATCTAACAGAGCAGAGGAAAAAAAAAGAGTAGCCCGATTTTGTGACTTCCATTTTCTGCTTAGTCCAGTCCAACCTTGAGCCAACTGTTTCCCTTCCTCAGTAGAATCCTGCGTGTAGGCGCAAAATGAGGCTAGATCAAAATGCAAAGTTGATACATGATTTCTATAAAAAGGAGTTCCATGAGAATAGATTTTTAAAAGTTCCCCTAATATTTCTCCAAAAAAAATCTGGTCAAAAGGTAACTTCCTCAACACCACACTTATATTTGCACAGAAAGCACACCTGTTTCCCAAGAAACAAGCTGGGGATTCATACACGTGGATGCAGGATCATAGAAATCTGACCCAAAGAGTAAAGAGTAATAAGAGAGATAAAAATGGCTAACTGGATGCAAACATGTTCTGTATGGATCAGTACTTGCAGCTCCTCAGATGCTGGTATTTGGAGAGATTCTGGACATGTCGTGATCTGGCCTGGATTCTAGAACATTCTGTATTTTCATTCTTGACTTCAGTGCTGAGGGTCAGAGCCAGAGAAAGAGACAGGAGCTGTGGTACAATGAAGCTGGCACAGCAACAGCATCACTCTAGGCCACACGGCACTAGCACGTTCACACAAGGATGGATGGCTGTAGCTCTCCAGCCCCTGCTCCCCTGAGGGTTCCAGAAGCTGCACAGATTCACGGCAGCACAGCATTCACTATGCCTGGGATGCTGCTTGCTTCTCTTTTACCTATGTTGGCTAAGGAAGCGTGAGAGTGGTTTCAATATATGCTAGTTTATACATGTGTATTAAAATCAAATATGTTAACTATAATATATTTTATTTAATTATATATAGCACACATATGAAATATTGCCAGTCGGTGCTTTTGCTGAATATGAGAGGAACCAGAACACAGACCACTGAAATATTATAATTTATATATTATTTGTGCTCTTTGCTGTGTGTTTTGTAAGTATGTACATTTCATATATATAACATATGTACATATGCATATACATATATACAATAACTGTACCATAGAAATACAGATGGCTGAAATACACCATATATATTATTTTTCACAAATATTATATGCTATATATTACACAAATGTATACATATATATGTAAATACATACATAACCCTAATCTCATCTATAAAAGAGTCTCCTTAATTCTTTTGTGTTCTATATATTAGATAGATCTAGATGCAAATGTTGGTTCTGTTTCTTACCAACCAGAAACCCTTAGGAGAAATCACTTCACTTATTGTGATAAAGCAAAATACAAAAAATACATCTAAAAAGTTAATATTTTCTGAGTTCTGAGTACAGCATAAGTACACAGTAAATGCTAATCGTTGCTATGACAGCTGCTATAACTGAAACACATTCATAATCATATCTGTATCAGAGCCAGAGCTGCCATTTAAAATACAAGGTTCTCATTCACCTCACAAGAAATAAGGCTTCACTCCAGGTGTCTTTTCCACCAGCAGGTACTTGTTGCACTATTCCAGAATGGCTTTGACACATATTCACAGATAATCAGTGACTTGAAAATTAACTAAATTAAATGGTAAAAATTTAAACTAGATGTGTTTTGGGGCTCTGATGGAATCAGGAAATCATGTTCAATTTCTCTCATCTTTGTGAAGAAGCCTTAGTGGGTCGCAGCAGCACCACAGGGGTACCGCACTGCCCAGATACTGGGGTGAGACTGAGGCTGAGTGCGCGCCCCCTGCTCACGAGCACCTGAAAGCTGGGGACACCACCAGGCTGTGGTTCATTAACACCTGCTGGATGTCTGCTGTCTATCCTTTGCTAGGTTCTACTGGGGAAGCAAATTCAAACTCCTCAAATTGCTCCTCAGGAGTTTAAAACTTCATGTAGGAATCCTGTCACTTGAAGGAAAAATGTCACGTAAAACAGATTCAATGAACAGAGTGGTGGGAAAATTAAAATAGATGTATAGGGTGGGGAATAATTGATGTAGACTCACCTGGGCCTGAGAATATGATGGGAGTGAAAGTTCTCTCATTCATTTAGAATTACTACTTGTGTAAAACTGAGGAAGGGAGTTACAAAGAGAAAATAAAGTACTGTGATCAGGATAAAATATGGTGCCAACAATAGGTTTCATACACACTTTAGATGCATTCTGTACTAATTTATTATGTCATAAAAACACATCCATGTTAACAACTCAATTACCAACATCTATTCACTTTTGAAGACAACAAAGACTTTATGTCCTCCTGACTAAAAGTCTATCACTAGTGTAAATTTTAGTCTCAAGTAAAAGCAATGTCAAGGTACTAATTCAAACAAGTAAAGTCCAACCCCAAGCCCATGCAAAAGCTTTTCTGCAGAAACCTATCATTTCTTAGATAAAAGCAAAACTTGAACAACAACAACAACAAAATAACCTGCATCCATGAACACAATTACTCTTTTAGGTCTGTTGCTTGAAACAAATGCCAACATTTCTGACAAACAATTTTCAGAATAAATCACTACAAATTGAAAATTTAGCATGTCAATATGAGTTAAATCTCCCCAAACAAATTTGTACCATTGCCTCTCTACTTTCATCATTTTATTCTTTCAGTAATAGCCCAGATGGCACCGACCAATGAGTGCTGACATTGTCATAATAAAGGAATTAGCTGATAGTCAAAATGTGACTTACTTTCAGAAAAAGTCAGAGGGTAGTCATAGTGAACTCAAATGACATGATATAAAAACAGTTAACCAGCCCTTTATCTCTCTAGAAGATTCAATTTGATATAGTTACTTGGTGTGAAAAATAAAAGGTGGGACATGTTTAGAGTTGAAGGCCATAAGGCACATGAGAATGTGCAGCAGATTAGCACTTAGTGAAAATCACAGTTGAAATTTCAGCAAATATCTTTCGGGTATCTACTAAGAAAAGCTCCTGCCAGATGTCACAGTGCATCCAACAGAGATAATTCCTTGGCTTTACAACAGATGCACTATCTAGTAGGAAACAGAATATCCTAATCTGTGCTAATCCAAGCCTCTGGCGCTGGTAATAAAGTCACATTTATAGGAATGGTCATAGATGTGATAATGTCCCCATAGCCACTTTCTACTTTCTGAACATACTAGATATTGAATAAGGAAACAACCATGAAAATTAAGACAAAACTATAATATATAATTTTCTTTGTGCTCATCTGTTGTATGTGTTACCCACAGTTTTCAAGGTTTTTTGAACTATCTATACTTCTACAGTCAAATGCTCTACCCTTGAGCTATCCCCCCTTGTCTCGAACTATTTATACTTCTAATACATAACTGGTAACAAGTTCCTTTTTTCATAATTTTATTACAGAACAAATAGCAATGAGGCAGTTTCAAATCAAATTAGTAGGATAGATTCAATAATTAATACATTGTATATTGTTTTCGCAGTTTTTTTGTTGTACAAGGTGCACACATGATATCCTATTTACAAACACTATTACAGCAGATGCCTCTATTCATTGAATTAAGAGAATGTAGCTGTATACCTATCTCTTTTTTCCAAAGCTGATTTATAGGACAGTTTCAATAATTAATACTTTTTACATTGTTATCTTCCTAGTGCCTATCCATAGTACAAGAAGCAGACAGGATATCCTGTCCAAACACTATTAGTGTAAATCTTCTCATAGAATTATGCAGAAATACTCTATATTTGTCCTAACTGTTCTGTATATACAAATACAGAATGGTCCTTCCTTTGTATCCCCTTTTTTGTTTTGTCCTGTCAGAGATGGGTGTTCTATTGGCATTTGATTATTATAGGTGCTTGAATTCAGCAAAACACTCCAACACAGTCCAGCAGTCCACAACAGCAGTGGATGATCCACAGAATAACAAGTTCTTAGGTTATATAAATGACTAATATCTCTTTTATATCCAAAGATTGCTTTCTTAAGGGATACCCTTTGCTGAAATTTTTCAAACTCTGCTAAAGTCTGCCTAGAGTCTAGATTAAAAAGTGTCATGCAATTTCCAAAAACACTATTTACATTGTAGGAATCCCATATTCATATGGTTTTCTTATGGTCTGCATCTACTTATCCCCTAATGCCTCACGCAGTCATAGGGCAGCTTCTACAATCTCTGATTAACTCATGATCCAATGCTGGTATTACAGGTGAGAGAGCTGCTGGGATTATGGGTGTCATTGCTACCCCCGGCCTGGGGCAGAGAGCCTGAAGGCACTGTACGGATGAGAGAGAGGCTGCCACAGCCGCTGCTCCTCCTTTCTGCTCTTGCTGGTTCTGCTGTTGAACTGCTGCCCTCTCCCACGTGCCACCCCACCTGGAGCCAACAGACCTTGGAGTGAAACCTCCACAAGCTGTGAGCTCAGTGAACCTTTCCTTCCTTTATTTAGGGTGCCAGGTATTTTGTCCCAGCAACAAGAGAAAAGTTGAAGGGGATTTTGAAGATGAGTAAGATCATTTTCTTTTTCTGTCTCATGCCCCCTCCTTATATAAACCATACATGGTCTTATCACTCAAAAGGCCACATTGGAACAGGGGCTTTAGGAGCTACCCATGAGGTAACACTGGCTATTAGTTCTCCTCCCAATATTTCCCTTTGCATTATTTTTTTATGAATGTGTTACTTTCCACATAAAGCAAACTCGATCTCTCCTGATAACTGTCTTGCTATCACATATGTCAATGTTCTCTTCCTTGGCTTTGATTTACATCTTTTGTACAATTTGACATCACCTATAATCCTGAAGATCCTCATAAAGTTAACATTAAATTGCTAACTAAGCTAAAACCTGACACTACGTGGGATTCTTGGGCCTTTTGGAAGCTGTTTGTTTCTGTCTGCACAATGTTTTCTGCCTTCTTTATTGTTCTTCAACCACCCAGTACCATGAACAGTCATTTTTTGGAGAAATGTATCATATGCTTTGGGAAATAACAAAGTACATCAATTTCCCTTTTCCCCAAAGTCCAAAAAAGAAGTTATATTTGTGATGGGGCCTAGTATTTCTTCATAGGGTTGCTGCTGTGTTCATTTATGTACCGCATCAGACTGTCATATAGAGATGGCAGAGCTAGAAGATCATCATTCGTTTCTGGCATCTTTTCTAATCTCCTAGGAATATAGATACAATATTCTGTGGGTACTATAGAATTTTTCACTGACAATGTGGCATTTTTGCCCTTATTCATTACTGTTTTAAACACACTCTATAATCTAAACCACCCTTAATCAGACATTGCTTTACACATGTTGCTCACACAGTAATGCAATGACTTGGTGCTACTGGAGACTCTGTCTACCAAGGTATCACAAGGACAAGCCAGTGTTTATGTAATGGGTAGTGAGTACCACATGCCATGCCAGCCCTGCCCTGGGCTCACTGAGCTAGCCACTGAGACTGGGCATAGTGATACACACCAGTAATTCCAGTGCTGGGGAGGCTGAAAATAGGACAATCACTATGAGTCTGAACTGCATAGTGAGACCCAGTACCAAATACATTTAAAAAAAGAGTAGTGGACAGTGAAATAGAATTAATCCAGAAAATCAACATAGATCTCTCAGGTTTCATCTGTAGGCTATGACAGACTTATTTATGCATTTCGACAGAACTCTTCTGCCTTAGAATTATTTTGAGGACAAAGAGTCCAACTGAGTTTGGGAATAAACCTGCTTGCCTGAGTTAGAAGAAACTCCAGCTAATTATTGAGTTCATATAGTAAATCAGTGGAAGCCTCCAAAGTGTCTAATAATTTTTCTCATTACAAAATCATTTCTGGTCCCAGTAATACTCAGTCAAAATATAAATTTCAGATATTAAGAAAACATTACAAACAAGTGACATGACCATTTATTGTTACCCAATGAAGAGAAAACCCTTCCTAATTTTAAGTGAGGTCATAAAGAAAGAATTTGGATACTCCTGAATTTGTCAGGTTCTTTCAAATATGCTAGTGAAAATGAGTCAAGGCTTGCTTTTCAGGTTACTCATTTGAAATTGCATTCATCATATTTTAGAGCTACTCTTCCTGTTTTCCAGTAGGATTTAGACTTTAGAATGATCTACATTTGTTTGAAAGAGTCTCAGCAGCTGAGAGAAAAATTACTAGTCAGCCATTTCCTGGTAATATTTCACAGGAAGGAAAGAATGACAGCCAATAAGGAGCTGGGATTCTTTCACAACAATGAAAATACAACTATTGGATGGGGAGAAAAAAAGAAAAACAATACAAGTGCAGATTTGACTCTGACATCTTGGCTTATCCATGTACTGACACTGTACAGGTCCCTTTAGCACAGCTGTGAGAGGGGACAGAAGTGTCAAAAAGATATCAAGAGGGTTAACATTTTACAAATATTCTTGTGTAATTCTTACAGATCTAGTCAGGTAATCACCCTTGTTTTCTCCAAAAATTATTTTAAGAAATGAACTTCCAAAATTTAATGAACATTTTATTCTTATGTACTTCTAAAAACTTTCATAAAGTTTCCCTTAGTATCTTTCATTTTGCTTTGGGGTACTATAAAGAAAAATAACAATAATGGCATGATTTCTAACGAAGTATTTAAAACAGTTTTAAAAGCTAACCTGTTTCTATTTAAAGTTTTGTAAAGCCTATGGCAATTATTCTTTTATTTTTGCAGAACCAGAGATTGGACTCAGGCCCTTGCACTTGCCAGGGAAGCGCTTATTACACTGAGCCATCTCCCCGGCCCAATTATTCTTATCAGAAATGGAAAAACATTTGACGAGAAGTTGTAAGTTTCAGAAAGGGCTATCTTAGACCTGGAATTAGCTTAGAATTATGTTGGTAGTCTTATAAGCTCCAATGAAAAATAGCACACATTACTTATTCTGATCATTTGTAAACTGACCCTAAGAGGATACAAAGGAAGGATCATTTTGTATTTGTATATACAGAATAGTTAGGATAGATATACAGCTACTTTCACTTAACTCAGTGAGAAGATTTGTACTGATAGTGTTTGGACAGGATATCCTGCTTGCTTCTTGTTTCATGGATAGTCCCTAAGAAGATAACAATGTACAATGTATTGATTAATAAATAAATAAATAAATTACAAACAAACTGACCCTGACTAAAATCAAGATAAATTCCTCCAAGGCATCATGCAATTTGTTCTCAAAACTATTTTAATAAAGATTATCTTCTTATAGCTCCATTGGTCCATTTTACTAAGCTTGTCCCTCATACTGTTTACCAGCCTAGCTGACCCCATAGGACAAGTTGAACCTTTCATTAATTATCACTTTTGGACACTGACAAATATTCATGCAGCCCTTAGAAGAAACAGGACATGTCCAAGTCACTACATTTAAAGTCCACTTGTTTGTAAGTGCATACATTGTCCAGTTCACATATGTGGCTCAAAGCGAGCCATCCCAGGGAATTGTGCAAACTGTTTACATAAAATATAAATAATTATTCCATATCCAACTATTTTAGCTATAGCAACTCTTATTTTTCACTAAGTCAATGTGTCACTAGTTATAGCTTCCTTTGTTATCAAGCTTGGCCAGGAGGGGTGGTGGTAGAAGACAGCCTAGAAAATTAAAGATGCACTTTAAGATTTGAGGGGCCTGGGATGTGTTTCAATGGAAAAGCATGCATACAACATGCATAAGGCCCTGGGTTTAATCTCAAGCATCCAAAAGAGCAACAAAAATTAATCATGCCACCCCAACATGATATAAGCACTATTAGACACCCGTGACCACAAATTTTGCTCGTATCATTTGGCAGTAAAACATCTGATGGAAAGCAAGTCAAATGTGATCAATTCAAGTGCAGAATGGAAGCTGGAAAGAAAGAATAACAGAAAGGGTGTGTTCTTTGATTATCAATAAGCCTCTGATAGCGAACCTTACTTTAAAGGCAGAAACACGAAACGGGGGGAACTACCCTCTCAGCCCCCCCTCCTGTCCCTCTCTTGGACAGGAGCTTTTTTCTCCCAATAAATCTACTCTGCTCATAAAAAAAAAAAAAAAAAAAAAAAAAACCACTAAACAGGCTGACTGCAGCTCCTTAGAATTCTGGACCCCTTCCTTCCCTATTTACAGTCCTTGGTGATCTGGAGCAGGTCCCTGCCTCAAGGCTCCTGAGAACCCTTTATAGTAAATTCCATCTTGAAATACATTCAGTAGTCTGGTTCAACAGGAACATTTTTAGTTGATAGCTGGCAGCAAGCAGCTGGACAGACTTTTGGGATCTCAACGGGCTCCATCACAGAGTCAAATTCAAATTTAGTGCAAATCTATACAATTTGAAAGAAACTAAGAAGAGAACTCTGGTTTATTTTCTGCTTCAGCTTCAGTAATTTCCTAGTCAATCCGTGGAAGGAAGCTAAACTCCAACTGGGGAAGCCTGGTTTTCTCCATGCTAAAACAATGGAATGAACAAAAGGCAAGGCTGTGAGAACATCATGGAGCATCAAGTCATTGAAAACGTTCCCTCTTCAGCTAGGGGAATTTGTGGGGTTGGTGATGGTATGAATATTACACAGAAGTTACCTGAGGTTGGGACAAGCACTACTAGCTTTGAGCTTATAAACCAGGAAATTAGTCATACTCTTTCTCACTCATTTACAGAATACGGATAATCTGTTTTTAATGGAGCAGACCACCTGAAGGTATGAATTCCATGTGGCAACTAGATTGCTTTGTTGAGACTCAAATCATTGAACTTCTTTTCCCAGAGTACCAGACTTTACCAGCACAGTGGCATTTAAATGACAGCTTTATATGTCGGCTTTTAGTGCTATGGTCATCCACTAGGTAAATAATTATTGAATTTTTGATATAATTCAGCTATTAAAAAACCTGTAAATATAATATCATGTATGCACCTTGTACAATACCAAAACGTTATGAAAACAGTTTGCAATGTATTAATTCATCGACTCTGTATGGTTAAGGTGTTTTGAAACTATCTGATTGACATTTGTATTTTAATAAAATAAAAATAAATGGAAAAAAATAAATAAATTACTTTTATCAAAAAATAAAAAAATAAAAAATAAATAAATGACAGCTTTATGATTTTCTGGAGCAACTGCCCTTGAGTCATAATCAATCAATCAGTCAATCTACCTATCTTTTAAAAGATACGAATGTTAACAAAAACTTTATTAAATTCAAAGTGACTTACAAATGTTCATAAAGCCACATAATTACAAAAGCATACATATATTAATACTAAAAATTACAATATTAATCATCCATCCAATGAGTGTTTAAAGAACATCTCCTACATCACACACTACCTTTGGCAATGAGATCACAAGAGTAAGCACATGGAGACCTCTCATAGTTTATGCTATAGGCAGGAAGATAGACATGCATCACATACTACCATTTACAAGCTCATAGTTTTAAAAGAGAATGAAGCTCTTTGAAAGAAAAGAATATACTTTACTGGGTGTTTATAACAGATGACCTAAGTGAGTGGATCAAGCTTAGGCAAAAGCAAAAAGGCAGGGAGCAATACAAAAAAAACTATCCTCACCGTGGAAGGGCCTACAGGCAAGAGGAAATATGGTAAAGACCAACTGAGAAAATGCACTTAGGGCGAGAACCAGGAGGACTAGGAGATGAAGTCTGAGCATCAGACAAGGTCAGAAGCATGCTGACACTCAGGTCAGGGGACCCTAAAACTCCCAAGCACATCATATGTCACTTTAGCCCACTGATCATTTTTTAGCTAAAGGGAAATAAGACATAGTAGATGCAGAAAGGGTGCTCTGTACACCCTCTTTCTGCCTAAAAGCAAGAAGAAAGCTTTCTGTGAGAAAGGGACCTCCTGGCACAGGAGGAAGAGGATACTGCAGCACTGAAGAAAAAGTCTACCACCATGACTGAGTACCCATAAGCAAAACCTGCTGAAGCTACCTCTGTCTTTCACTAGCTTCTCCCATATAGTTCCTGGTCACTATCTCACAATTTATTTCCTCTAAAAGCCCCAGTCCCTTCCTTTCCTTTTTAGAATTTATCATCCTTTTATTAAAAGGGTATATAGCCTTCCAAGTCTACCCAGACAGGGGGTTCATTTGTTTTCTAGGAAGCCCTCCACTGTACATAAAAGTATTAACATCAAATAAAATACATATGCTTCTTCTCTTAACCTGGTTTTTGATAAGTTTCCACAAATAGCAATTCTCACAAACAAATGTCAAGTGGTTAAAAGGAAAAGTTTTTCCATTCCTACAATGGTATTATTAAAGATTTTAGGCTTAAACCTAAAATGAGAGAAAAATCTCAATAAGTCAGACTGACAACTTTAAAACACCAAAGTGGGTATTTGTGGAGAAAGCAAGGATGAGGTATGCCACGTTAAGTTAAAACTGGGCAGAATTCAATTCCATAAGGGAAAAGAGATGATACTCTGAACCAGAACAAAAAAGAGTAGATGGCCATAAGTCCAGATATTTATTTGATGGCTACTTAGAGGAAATAGATAAGAGGAGGCTTCACAAAGAATGTCACGATCACTCAGCATTTCTGCCCCCTGAAGTCTTTACTGAGGCAGAGAATGGGGAAGAGGCTGAGAGTTAAGAAGGTGAACCTCACTACAGATGCACCAGGTCGGATACTGAGAGGCCGAATTGGGTGGAGTTCAGAAAAAAATTAAGAGCTACAGTTCTACATTTGGCAGAGTGCACATAATTGGCAGTCCCAGCCTGTGCCGTGGATAGCGCCACCTGGAGAGAGAAAATAAAGTGCTATTTGCAACAGTGTGTCACCAGTTCAATTACCACCTTGTGAACTATCCCATCATACCCTCTTATTCTATTACTCTGTCTGCTATTCTTTCTCTTTATTGGATTCCCTGAATTCTGAATTCATATGGAAAGGAAACTGCAAGATGATCAGGCTGATATTCAAGTTTTGGAGATGAAGACTTCAGAGATGAGGCTTTCTCGCAGTGACAGTGACCCTCATATGAAACAAAATGCAGACCTTTTTGGTAAATACTCTAAATATTGGAGGACAAACATGTTAGTCCCTGGTACCCACAGCCTACAGATTTGGAAGTATATTTGTTAGTCATACTGAAACAACACACGTATATCCTGCAAAAAACAACCCAGAGTGGTAGTGAGAAAGAGAATATACTTTTCCACTGAACCAGCTATAGTTTAAATATTAGTGAGCAAAGCAAAATTGGACCAAAAATTTGAATTCTCTGACTCTACACTTTATTCTCTGTGAAACAGAAACAAACAATTTTTTAAACTGTAAAGAATAAAACCAGTGCCCTTAAAGATGTTAACAGCTTTCTGGATCTCTAAATTGCTAATTAATATTTTCTTCCAAAGAGATCATGAAATTATATAAATCTTTGTGATTAAAATGTTTTTCAGCCTGGGGAGATGGCTCAATAGTCTAAGCGCCTGCCTGGCAAGCACAAGGACCTGGGCTCAACCCCCGGTACCACATGCCGTGCCAGCCACTGAAACTGGGCGCAGTGGCACACACCTCTCATCCCAGAAGTGGGGAGGCTGAGACAAGAAGGTCATCATGAAGCCCAGCTGTGCATTCAGACCCTGTACCAAATAAATAAATAAATAAATAAATAAATAAATAAATAAGTCTTTTAAAATTTTTTTCCCAAAGGCTCAAATTCTAGAAATATTTAGATACTGAAAGGAAATATTCTCCAAATATCAGGGGTAATGACTAATTATTAAATGTTATAATACCCTTTTTTAAAATTTATTTATTTATTATAGTGTCTCGCTACACATCACGGATTCTTTTTTTGCGGGGGGGCGGTCAGCCCAGCCCGCCTTGGGGGGAGGGGCTGGCATGGCATGTGGTGCTGGGACTCGAACCGCGGTCCCTGAGAGGCACTTTAGACCGCTGAGCTATCTTGCCAGCCCCCTTAAGCTCTATCAAGCACCATGGTTATTAACCAATATCAGGATAAAAATTATATTCAACTTTATTGTAAATTAATATGCTTCTAGAAATAAAGCCTAAAAATGCTATTTCAAAATCTTATAAGTAACGAGTGCTTATGTGGCCAACTTTGTTATATCTTGTCTTCTCTTTTCTTGTATTTAGGACAGGGTCTGCAGGGTCTCACTATGTAGATCTGACTCAGTGATTCTCCTGTTTTCAGCCGCCCAAGCGCTGGAACTGCAGGCCCGAGCTACCACACCCAGTCTCAAGCCATCTTAGCGTGCTCCAAGGGTGGGGTAGACATGGAACACGGGGGACTGAACCCCAGCCACTGTGCTCTGCCTAAGCAGGTGCTTTAATTCACTGTGCCATCTGGCCGGCCCTGTGTGGCCAGCTGAGGTTTTTTTTTTTCCTCTCTGGAACTGGGTATTGAACTCAGGCCTTTCCACTTGCCAGGCAAGTGCTTATTCTACTGAGCTATCTCCCCAGCCCGCATGGTCAGTTTTAATTCATTCAGATAGGCACAGTCAAGATAAGGAGCATAGATATAAACACTATCAAAAATGAACTAAATATCCTTAAAGTCTAAAATTATTTGTATCTTCTTTTATTCATAAGCCTAGGCATTCTTTCTGAATTTGGATTTCTATTGTACATTCAGAGTACAAATACAAATGAATATTAGCTGAAACAAGTATTATAGCTAGCTCACCAAAGATTTTCAGATGGAAAGATGTATAAATGATGTAAGCTTCAGGATATGAGTTCTAATGAAAAGGTATGTGAAAATCAGATTTATGGGATTATTTAGAGAAAATCGTCAACAAAATCTGCAGATATAGCTTTTTGATTTGAAGATACATTTGTGTAAAAAATGCATCTCATTCATAAAAGTAGTAATACTTAAATTTCAGTGTGGATTTCATATTGTGATGGAATAATTATGTCCCAAGCCCAATAAAGAACCCAACTCTTCAACGTGGAGGATTTTGGGCAAGGTCACCCCTTTACCATGGCAGATATGTCTCAGATAATCAACTCCCCAGGACTTTCTCATTGTCTACTTCCCAAATATAATCTCAAGCAATCTATAATATCAATGTACCCCACACTAAATTAAAACAGAAATAGATAAAAAAAAAAAAACAGAACAAAGCTACTAGCAGAAAAAGAAAGGTATTTAAGTTAATGATAAACTATGAATGAAACATTAAATTTAATGATTGAGTTCCTGGAAATGAGACAAAAAAGCAAAAAGAAGCATGTATATTGTTTGCTGTTTTATGAAAGGAAAAGGTATTTTGTGCAAAAACAAAAAATTTAGTGGTTTATCATAGAATAAATGTACTCACTGATTTCATGAGAAATTTGGAGGACATTAAACATATTTGAAAAAGCTACAAAATACTATGCAAGCAAGCATGAATCCTCCTACTTTAAAAGTACTTTAAAAGCTTTGATACTATTAAATCACTAAATCATACATGCGAAATTTTTAAGTTAAAGACATACAGATCATATTGTGAAGTACAGGCATTTGGACAGTTCTGTTATCACAACTGATTTTTTTTTTATATTTTCATCTACCTTCACAGTAGAAAATTTAGTGTAATCTCTGGTAAAACTAAGTGATTAACCCTCAAAAAACAAGACAGTAACTGGAATATAGTGTACATTCAATCAATGCTTGCTGAATTAATTTCCTGTAGATTTTTATGTAGCGGAAAATGGTACACATTTCATAATCTCATTTTTAAATGAGCATAAAAATTTATATCAGTATAAAAATATTGATCTGCTTATTCTACTTCACTCTTAATAACTCAGAATGTCTGTGGCTTGAGTTTGAAAATTTTCATTTCTATAATGAAATGAAAATTTCATGCCATGCCAGCCCCTCCCCCCAGGGCGGGCTGAGCTGACCACCCCCCCACAAAAAAAGAATCCGTGATGTGTAGCGAGACACTATAATAAATAAATAAATTTTAAAAAAGGGTATTATAACATTTAATAATTAGTCATTACCCCTGATATTTGGAGAATATTTCCTTTCAGTATCTAAATATTTCTAGAATATTTAGGAGCCTTTGGGAAAAAAAATTTAAGACTTATTTATTTATTTATTTATTTGGTACATGTTCTTCATGCCAATGAATCTGATGTAGCCAAGCTCCAGCTCAGTATCCCATCCAACCTAAAAGTAGAATTTTCGTATTATGAAAATATGTATAGTACACACACACATTGAAGTACTGAGAATTTCAGAAGAATTCCAAGGGAAGGGGAGCTGATAGAGCAGGCTCTAGGCAACATCCAGGACTGAGCTCATCCTGAGCTGGAGGCCTGAGGTCGTGCTTCACCAGTGGGGCCTACACTACCTGTGCCACTAGGAAGGCAATTCCAGGAAGGAAAGGCCAAGGTGGGGTGGAATCTACCCAAGAACATCCTCCATCTCAACTAGCATGGAGGTTCTGTCCAAAGATTAAACCTTCTGGTTTGCGGACCATGGAAATTAGGTGGCTGGTATCAACAAGCCCAAAACCAAAAATTTTTTAAAACATCAGAAATGTTTATTAGAAAAATACATTCAGCAAGAAGAAAACACCCCATCTATTATCAGGTACTTCATATTTGCAATAGGATTTCTTGACATAATTCTGGGTCTGGATACTAGACCCAGAGGATCAATTATGTAAACCACAATCTCAACACAGCTGTTTTCACTTTTAGTAGATGAAGGTATTAGTTGGTCATGTGACATATTCACATTTCAATCATGGTGCTATTAAGGGGAACTGAGAGGCGATCACCCCTCCACACAGCTGCTGACGGTCATCAATCTTAGTGTTTCCTGAAACTCTTGGCTTGATGGTAAAGAAAATAGAAGAAACTACATTCATCCTAATACTACTCCTGCCATCACGTAAAATTTTTAAAAAACTAGGAGATAGCCTGGTAGGGATCCTTAACTCAGAACAGATTACAGAAAAGATGTTTAAAGCCTCTGAAAGGAAACCAAAAGGATCTGCACAAACAACCTGGGTGCACAGGAGTAGTATTTGGAGCTTAGTCCCTGCCCCCTGGTTCCTATGCATGCCCTTAAGGCAATGCCACTTATAATTCTGTGTTAAAAAATTAAGGCTCTGATTTAGATCTGGGCAGAGTGAGTGCCTGCCTAAAATGTTTTAAGAAGTGTGGACTTCTTGGTCTATGGACCATACTTGGAATCCCAACACATCAGAGAGCATAAACTGGTAACCTGAAAAGGTGGGATGAACAGTATCTGCAATATTCCTCCTCTGTGGAGTGGCCCCTGCAAGGACAGGCTGCTGTCCCCATGATTATACTGCTCTGGTTTCACAAATTACACACTTTCATCACAGCTTATTTCTGATTCTTCTAAAGGTGGCAAAGTTAGCAGATCCTCAGTTTTATTAGCTGTGCAGAAGAACAGAAGGAGAGCTCCAGGGGAGAAAGAAGCCGACAAGCCAGGAGAACAAGTGTAGGCTGCAAAATGGGCTGCAAAAGGATGGTGGAATTAACAATATCCAGGGATTGTAGTGAAGATCTGGGAGGGGAGGTGACTAAAACTTACTGAAATTTCTACTAAAGTGATTGAGGCTTAAGAGCATCATAATTTGAGTATATTATTATAAAGAAGTTCATAAATATTATCCATGACACTAGACATATCAATTGAATATATAATAGAGTATCTAATTGAACTGTAAAGCAGAGAGCTCTTGAGAGGTCCAGGGAATACAGAATGAGAAGATGAGCAGAACTGCATTAATATGAAAAGTATTGTTGATACACTCTTTGTTCAGTACTAACTACTGTTGTTTTATATCAGTGAATATTTAAATATTGTAATGAATTTTTGGGACTTATTTTCAATTGATATGGACAATTCTACTTTTGAATTAACATTGTAAAATTGTCAATCAAGAATTTTTTCAATGGGTTGCTGTGAAGGGAATGCTGCATGTAGAGCTCAGGGGCAGTTTAAGCTCAGTGAGACGGGCTGGAGGCTGCATGTAACCCCAGTGCTCTGGAGGCTGCATGTAACCCCAGTGCTCTGGAGGCTGGAGCGGGAGGATCATGGATCAAGCCCTGCCAGGGCAACTCAGTGACACAGTGAGACTTTCTCTTAAAATTACATATTTAAAAAATGGGGCTTGGAACCTATCTCAGTGAGAAAGCCTTAGGTGTAATCCACTACACACACACACACACACACACACACACACACACACACACATAACTACAACAGAATAGATAACTCAAAATTTCAGGGCACTTTAATACAATCAGCAAAGCATTTTTGGGTCTATACACTGCCAAAAAAAAAATTCCTGAAATGGAAAAGGTCATGATGGTGAATCAACCACAGTTTGCCACGCCAACGGGAGACTTAGTGTGTATGTGCCCAGATCAGAAGATAAAGCTTATCCCTTTTGTGATTCAACAAAATGAGAATATTTTCATAGTTGTGCTTAGACCTAGTTTACTCTCTCGGCCCCTGACTGCAAGCAGTGTAACCTTTACCTGATGACACAGGACAAACACAAGAAAGCACAGTGCAGCAAACTAATTGCTATCAGAAAGGCAAAACACAGGTTTGTCAGGGTACAGAGAAAGAAGCCCTCAGTGCAGTCTGTAGCAAATGTTCTCTGAACTGGGTATGGGAGAGCAGCCAGAATGGCCTGGAATTGTATGGTGAGAGAAGCCGAGATGGAGTCATGGCACAGATATAGAAAATAGAGGGAACTCCCAGGAAAGAGGAAGAGCTACCCAGAAAAAGGCATGAGGAGGAGCAAGAGAAAACAGGACACAAGAGAGTAGAACAAAACATCATTCTACTGTCATTCTCCTGGTTCACAGCTCCCTCTCTTCTGAGCTTCACGCAGCTCTCAGTTCCCAGAATGTGGACCTGCTAACTTGTACTCAGGTACTGATTCCAACACCCTCTCTCTGTGGTTGGAGTTCTTTGGTCCTGCTCTTTCCTGGGTTCTGGCTAATGGGGACCCATCCCACCCTTTCACAGGAATCCTGCCAAGTTCTTCCCACTCCTGCTCAGCACCTTTCTCCTCCCTCCTTCATCTCTCACTGCCACCGAGGATCTGGTCAGTCTGGCCTAGGTTCCTCGTGAAACCATCCCATGCCATGCTCTGGCGTGCCTCAGCCTCCACACCATGGGGCTTTCCTTTGACCATGGAGTCAAAGTATAGATGTTTAACTCCTCACCATCCATCTTTTCTTGGATTTCTCTGGTCACTTCTTTCCAAATCTGTAGTTTGCCTATTTCAGGTAATGATTTCTCTGTCTCTTGATCTACCAATTAAAAACACAAATGTTGGGCCATGTCCTCTTTTCCCTGCATATCTGCTGAGTCCTCATGCTTGTCCCTCTTTATTTCTTTAGTTTGATTTCAGAACCTTGGCCTTTAAACTACTCCTGCAAGGACCTCACACATGCCACAATGACTGTAGACCTTGCTTAATGCCAATTAATCCTAAGCAATGTTCATCAGAACACCCTATACAGAAATGAGAGTGTGCCCATAATTCCCCATGTGTCAGCATTAGCTTCCTTTGTTGGGTTTCAGAGATCCTCACAGCCTGTCCCAAGTTACTCTCTCTACTCACCACTCCTACAGTCTAGTCTCTGCTCAATTCTTCAAGCACAGGTATTGGTGGCCATAGTCCCAGTGTGATATAGCTCCTCTTTATCTTTCAAATTCGGCACATCCCTGTGGCTCAGGAATCTTTTCTGGACTTCTCCTTGATGTTTGGACTATTTTAACTTCAATGCGTAATCTATTCATGGTGTTTCACACATCTACATTTACTTTAGCATTACTGAACACTGTTGCTTTCTCTTATTGCACATTTGTTTCCCCTATCTATACAAACTAAGTGAAAGCAGGGTCGTGACTTTGGGTTTCTTATTCTGTTTTACTCATTTCAAGTATTTATGAAGAACACCATACTCAAGAAGGTTACTGAATAATGAGTTAGAGATTTCAACAGGAAATGACTGGAATACATTTTCAAAGATAGTTATGTGAAAAGCACTGGAGGAAACAGAGCTATGCTGAATGCAAACTTACCGGAGAAGACACTAGGAATCTTGGAAAGAAAGCTTTTGACAGTACGGATAGGAATTCCATTTTTTTCATCTTGCATGCGTGCTATGACGTCTTCCATCTAAATGATAAAGTAATGAAAAACTTTAGAAATCTGAACTTTGGGGGAAAAATTAGTTCTTACAACAATGTTGTACTCAATGTTGTACTCAGTTGTCGCAACTAAGCATAGTACCATTTTCTTGCTTTCTAGGATTTGTCTCATTAGTATCTCAAGTTTGGTTGGCAAAAGATGGAAAAAGAAGCAAGAAAAAAATGCCATTTGGGAGTTCATTAGTTTATTAATTAGAACTTTGTGCTTTGAGTATTTACTCTCCTGGTTTTACACTCTCTGGTTATAAAGGTTGAGATAAAAGAGTGTTTAGTTTTGAAATTGTCAGGAACCACTGTCACAGCAACTTCACACTATATTAATGTTATCTCTGTTGAACTCAGTGCAAAAGAAAATAGAAGGCTTCAAACTATCTTCTTGGATTCCTCTGCAAGCAAGAAGGTTTTTACGATCTGGTTTACCATTAAAATTCAACAGCTCGCCAGGAAATCATCAAGTTCAGATTAGCAGCTAGTGCTGTATCTCTTGCCCAGGCACTGACTCATGTGAAGATACTCACACACACACACACACACACACACACACACACACCCCTCACACAAACACTCTAAAATAGGTTTTTCAACTAGTGGACTCCCATATCTCTTTTTATCTTGTTGTTATGTTCTCTTTACTTTTGAAATTTTTCCACAATTCTGGTGGGCTGTGCCTCACAAGGTCTAATGTAGAACTTTGTTTGAAACATTTATTCATATCATAACTTCAGACTTTCCTGCCTCTCTCTGCCCCCTAAATTTGCTCCCTAAACTTCCTCAGGAGAGTTGAGTGACTGACTTATCAGATAGCCAGGAATGAGCTGGAAATGAAAACTGGACCCAGGGCCTATCCTTTTTCTTCTGGTTGGAAGCCCACATCCATCTCACTCATGGAGTGATATCTGCTCCAGCGGTGAGCTGCTATTTCAGACTGTGTTCCCAAATCAAAGCTCATCTCTGCACAAACAATTCAGTAACAAGCTTTATCACCAATCAGGATGACTTCATGATGCCTGTACACGCCTGTGCCTTCGGTTGTGGTTCTCAGCTGAGAATTCAAGTAGGAAAAGAGGTGTCTTCAGTCAGGCTTCCAGGATTTCACAATGATAATCATATTGTATGATAAGCATATTTAAGCATAAAAATATGAAAATAGATATTGTTCCATAACTACATTTTGTTACTATTTGCCCTCAATTCACCTGACACAGTGTTCAGCAATGAAGATTAAGCTGCTTTGCTTTGCTCGGTATCAGGTCTAAAACCTTGTATTATCTGCTTAGTGTCTAAGCCAGGCCAGATTAGACAGCCGAGAGACTCGTCTGACGCCCACTTTAATAACCTCAGCACCCAGGACGTGGCAGGCATCACCTCTGCTCACCGCTGCGACACAGGCAAGGCACAGTGGTGCTTTCTCCTCACTCTCGCATCACCCCATGTTTTATCAGAGTCCAGTGAACAAGAGTCGGAGGCCGGTGAGTGAGCATGGCCTCTGTGGCTGCTTCCAAGGCTTCCAATTTTTGAGCCATAATTCCTACAATACCCAAAATTAAATTCCAGTGCAAAAATAGAACCGGAAACGTGAAAGAGGAAACACAGTCAGCCCTTTGTATTCTTACTTAATTGTGATTGATTCACCAACCTTGCTATGACCCAGAATAAGCAAGCAACAAATGTGTAAAGAAAACAAAGGAATCAAAACTAAAAGCAATGACACCAAAGAAGCAACTAAGCTTCTAAAAGCAAAAATCAGTCACAAAACCACATATAAAAGCACCTCCATCTTATCTACTGAAGCTCCTCAAATATTCATCGGCTTGTTTTTGTGTTAATCCTGGCTTTACATGTTTGATTATGTGCTTTCCCACTAAGCAACAGAAATTGGGTGGTAAGAACGAGAACACGAAAAACTGATAAAGTATACAGCAAGCTAGACCACAAAAGCATGTGATCTGTAATATAACTAATAAATAGGAAAACTCTCTGTAACTATTTAGGGCAGAAAGCTCAGATACTTCAAAAAATTCAGAAAAGTGTGTGTGTGTGTGTGTGTGTGTGTGTGTGTGTGTGTGTGTGCACATGTACACATGTACTTGCATGGACATGCACATACATGCATACCTTTTTCCCCAGTATCTTTGTGGAACTGATTTTTAGGACACCCCAGAGATACCAAGATCCACATATGCTCAAGTCCCTTATAAAAAATACAATGCTCATAACCCATGTATATTTTCTTATAGAATGCTTACTATAACAGAAGTGCTATATATGGGCTTGTTAAACTGTATTCCTTAGGGATTAATGATAGGAAAAGGCTCTGATGGCCCAGATAAAATATTTCAGAATGTTCTTCGTTAATGGTGGGTTAAGTTCACTGATAAACAACCTGCAGGTCCAGTGGGCTGACCCCATGTGTATATCATGGTGAACCAGATATTAAACGCTTATGTATACACACACACATTCATAAGGATGCCACTGAGCAGTACAGAGAGCGCTTTCACATTCAAAAGCAGGTTTCTGAGGGTGAAGACAGGGAGCCTGGGATAACTGGATGCTGGACATGGGCAGGGGAGCTAACTCGCCGCGGGTCACAGAGATTTCTCTTTATCTTATTTTCTTTATCCTTAAGTTATAAGCAGGTCATCAGCAAGTTGTCTCCTAACTACAAAACTCTTGAAGTCTGGAAATAATCATCAGTGCTCAGAAGTGGGTAAGTTTCTTTATACATGAAAAAGCCGATTCCCTGCCAGAGACAAACAGTTGAAGATATTAAATTAAAAAGACTCTTAACATGTGTACTTGCTTCTACCTGTCAGCACATTTCAGCTTCAGTGTAAATAATGGAGTGAAGAAGAGCAGGCAGTGGGGACAGCAAGGGTCTGAGTTTGGATCTGGGCTGTGCTATTCACAGCTAACTAAATCAGCTCATTTATCACCCCAAGCCTCACTTTTCTCCTCTGTAAAATGGAAAGGATGGCTATCTGTCAAGTACGAGGATCAAGGAGATAGTGCTAATTAGATACTTACCTCATCTTCACAGTTCTCTTCCCTCACTGTATTTGGAAACCACGGGCCCTTCTTCCTTGACAGTCCAGCTGCCAAGCACATGTGTAATCAAGAGCCAAATACTAAAAACAAGACTTTCTCGAGCAATAAGCAGACAGATGCATACGAAGCTCTATCTTACACTGGCTGCAGAAGACTGGCTTGGTGTTGACAATCTGATGAGAAGCAAGAACTACATAAACTATCCAAATATATTTAGCACGCATAGAAAATGAGACTGCATCCATTTCTGTCAAAATCAAAATGTCTCTCTTCTCTCACATTTTCTTGATGGATTTGTCTAGTTAGTTTTCTTTAGAAAACCAAAAAACTGAATTGAAGACTTTCTGCAAAACTCACTTTTTTATGCAAACTGGTTCACTATGTGTGATCAAAGTAAAATATTTTGCAAGGTAGCTTTGAGAATAACTATGGCTCAGTGTGTTAAAAAAATTTATACTAAAGACTATGAAATGTTTCACATCTGAGTTGCTAGTAAAATTCAGCAGGAAAAACTTAAGTTTTTCCTTAAATATAAACTTACTGAAATCTAGGCTAACTCATCTCTGTATAGTTATTATCTAAAATGTTTGGGCATAATGGATGCTCAATTTTTTTAAAATGCAGGTGGGTTGCTGGAGTTTTTAAGCTATAGGCACATGTTTTGATTTTTTCTGAGAAACTCAAAGCAAAAAGTTAAATTAAGATTCAGTCTCGAGAGACATGAAATGGTATCTCTTCCTTTTCATCTAACATTTGGTGAAAAAAAACCAAAAAAACAAAAAAACAAAGCTAGAGGCAATAACAATGGGACCAAAAAGCTCCAAGTATTGTAGACTAAACTACTCTTATCTGGGGGCTTCAATCTAGTGTGGGGCTGCTTCAGCTTCTGGGTCAGAGGAATTGTTTCTTTCATTGCCTTAACATAAGCCAGTGACTATTTAAGAGGGCATCTTTCTGAGTATAGGTGTGACTCAGGTTGACTATGGTGTTTAAGCTCATGCGATGAAAGGCTCTACTGAACTACAAAACATAGATCATTTTTTAAAAGTCATAATTAGCCTTTCCTTTGGAATAGTTTCGATGTCACTTCTATGCTTCTGACGTATTTCAAACACTGCTCAGGTTAAACTGTCTCCACCCACATGGTGAGGAATGAAAGACAGAGCAGACACATCTTTGAAGAATCACTAATTACTCAAGAGGGCCATGGCAGACATGACTGATGAAAATAAAATCACTGCCTTGAAACCTTCCAGTTCTCTAACATTCTAAACAATGGGAGTTTAACTGAATTTACTTGTAGCTCTACTTGCCAGAACTTCATCATCGTACCATTATTACTGATTTCTCTAAGGCAGCAGCTTCACAGAGACACCCTGACTGTAGATGAAAGGTTAAAGTGAAGTTAAGAAACTCAGTACCCTGTAGTTCTGAAAGAGAAACAAATCAACTAAAATATCAAAGGGAGTTTTCCCATTTCTTATAGCAATCTCCCATTAGGCACAGATATTCAGAGATGTAGAGGAGAGATGAAGTGTACACATCGAATGAGCTTTTTCCTTGGCATACGGATTTCCAACTTATTGTGCACACCATCATTTTAAGTGTTATCTATGAAAATGGAAGAAATGACCAATGTTTCATGGATTTCTTAGGAAATTAGGTGGTGATAGGTATTAAATAATTTAAATTTGCCTATAATTCCTTTTTCAAGAGGCCTTTCTAAAAAAGAAATGATTTATACTTCTAAATTGAGCAAAGAAAATAGTTTGTCTCTTAATGAAAGTTAAATAAGCATAATAAGATTAAAATTTGTGGCACAAACTGTTTTTGCTATAATAATTTAATTAAAGCTACTTTTAATTATGTGATTTCTCTCACACTATACTTGATGAAAGTCAGTATCTTAACTCAAAATTAATTACTCTTCTTATAAGGAAATACTATTTTCATTAGTAATTACAACTTAAAATATAAACTAGTAAAACCTAGTTACATGTAAATCTGCCCTCCTTTATCTTGAATATATATATATATATATATATATATATATATATATATTTGCAAAAAATAATGACTAATTTAAAAATCTTTTGATAGAAATAGAGGTAGATGTTTTTCATGTACAGATATAATTTTTGTCTGTACAGAAATGCCTCTCATCTATCTCAAAGAATACAAACTCTGTTCAAAATAATAAATAGATCCTTTTTTTCTTCTTTTTTTGGTGGAACTGGGGATTGAACTCAGGCCCTTGTGCTTGCTAAGGAAGTGCTTATTCTACTGAGCCATCTCCCTGACTCAAGAGATCCATTTTTTTAAGTGGTGCTCATTATGCTCATTTGAATTACTTTGGAAGGGACAAAGTCCTAGTGTAAGTCATCATAAACACAGATATAAGTTATGTGAGATGTTTTATACAACTCAAGGATGAAAACAGGAGTTGGCCCCAAACACAGCCCCTTCCCAATGTCTCTGCTGCCTCCCCTGGTGGCAGCCTCCCTTTCTGACTCTTCTCTTGGTTTTCCAATGCAGCAAGCGTGACTGTCCCTACCTTCTGGGATTTACAGCTCCTCGGCCAAACCCAAAGGAAAAATGCTTATCATGTTCATTCCTGTATCTGAAGTTGGTAGCACACCCTGACCTACAATGCTGGAGGGAATGGAGTTGGCAGGGGTGCTGAACAGCCTGAAGACTCATGGTTAGTTTTTACTTGATTCAATATGAAAACCTACTGAAAGTCAGAGAACAGAGTTACATGGTAGAAAAAACTGAAAAAGTATTAACAGTGAAAAAAAAGAGAGAATGCGTAATATTGAAAGAAAACAAAAGAAAGGTAAAAACTCAGTCAGAAAAGGAGTTAGGGTAGATACACAAAACCACTGGATGAGTTTTTGTAGCTCGAACAGAAAAAAGGAAATAATGTGGTCAGATATCATACTTGTCTAATTACTATGTGGGTCACAGTAGAGTTTGTCCTTGAGGTAGAAAATGTCAACATGACAAAGTAACTTGAGTTTTCAGAATTCTCTTCACCAAATGTTACATCTTTAATTCTCAGAAAGACATTGATGGCTAATCTCTTTCCTCTCAGGATGGGGATTGGTTGACAATGCCCCCTGAAACACTGGGGAAAGAAGACAGTAACTGTTTAAACCAGAAAATAGGCAGGCTAAGGAGACAGAAAAGGAAGAGGCTGAACACGTGTTACCCCAGGGCCTTGCTTCATCCTTGGCTTCAAGATGTTGGTAAGTGTAGCCCATATAGAATGAAGATTTATGCTGGAATTCTTCTCCCTCTGCCATCCCACCCTCACAATTTCAATCTCTCTGAAATGTGCCTCTGAGGTGATTCTCAAGCCTATGTCTATGTCTACCTTTGCTCTAACCTTTAACAAAGAAAGTTACTTTGAAATGATTACTGTTTTTGCTTTCTTTGGCCCTTTTCTGCCTGAAAAGCCAAACTCTTCTGTTCAGTTGATCAGAAAGTTTATTTTCTTTTATAAACTGCATTGTTGCCCAATACCAGAACAACAAAAAGCTAATGGAGATCTGCAAGCTAAATTTAGTATTTCTTTGAGACTATCAGTTTAGTTCTTTGGAAGGCAGCTATGCTCACCGCTATACCACCAACGCCAGTTTAGTTCTCTGAAGCTTACCTGAAATTCTCTTACATGGATTTCTTAGCTTGTTTGCACACACATTCGTCTGCTTGGTTGACAAATTCCATATTTAAATCGGAAATAAGTCTCAATACTTTACCTCTTACTTAAAATACCCATTGAAATGACAACCCCACAAGTTCTCTATGAGTGGTTACTCGCGTGTCTCCATAGCATGATCAGAGCTGCCATTCGAGACACAGTCTTCCACTCCTAACCATACCTCATGCGTGGCAAACACGCGTACAGTGTTAACTTCAGGCCCATTTAACTTCATCCTCCCACACTGTACCTTCTCCACTTGGGACTTGCTCCATTTCATCCGTGCCTGCAGCAATCCAATTTCACATCTAGGAACCCTTTACTTTCTCCCTGAAGTCCTTTTTTGTCCCTTTTCCTACTTTGCTTGGCCCTACTGAATGGACTCAGAGCTTCTTTTGAGTTTCTTAACATCTTTCTTTGCCCTTCTTTCTTGGTATCTACTGTGGACCTTCCTTCCTGAGACTTGGGTTATTTAAATGCACACACATCACCCCACTTCAATCATAAATGCTTGGAAGATTTGCCCCAATTTTGATACCTGAGTCATGGGCCATGAGGGCTCCTAGCTTTTTCACTTTGCATTGTTTGTTCCATGCACACATACATACTGTATAATTACTGCTCTCATATGTATTATTTTAAAACTCATTTTATAGTATTAATATCTCAAACATTAGGCCTTTTATTTGCATATCTGTAATCACACATTTGGGGGTCAAATACCTCCAAACGCCTGTTACATTGCCTGTAAACATTAGTGCGATTGTCAGTGACCTGCAAAAACCCAGCTGGTTGGCCCAGAAGTGATAATTTAATTAAAAAAATATTTTAACTTCAGGCCTATTAGACTAACTTGTGTATATTCTTTTTTTGGTTAGTCACATCTCTTATGACCCCAGAAGATGAAATCAGGAGTCTTATTAAATTAATACTCTAAAAAGAATAGAAAAGAATTCCTCTCAAAGGAAAGATAGCTCTTGTGGACCTTTTATTGATACAAGTGCTTGATTTCAGATGAACACTTCTTTCTTCTCTTATTTTAGCTTCTGGAATCAACTTCAAACTCTGCTGGCCTCCAGGGTTTAACAAATATGGACCAAACATTCCTTAAAATTAACATTACCAGCAGACACTGAGAAAACAAAATATCCAGAAGCATCCATTGATTTGGATGAGAGAATACAGAATACACCCTGAATTATCTTGAAATTCTGGCAAGAAAGATCAATCAAAGATGTCACAGTTATGCTAGGCTGCATTGTCATTTTATAATACTCTCACCAAAAGAAAGTTTCTTCAAAATACCTCCATGCGGTTTGGTACACCTACAACAGCTCTGGAATGGAAGAGTTATTCCACCGCTTCAGTTCAATTTAAATCTCAGATTCTCCCAGGAGCCTGTTATGTCCTCACTGTGAATAAATTTGTATAAATCTTTCTCAAGCCATCCACTTTTCCCAGCTTCTTCAGTAATGCATCTCGTATACAAGTTGCCGGCTACTGAAATTCATGCATAGTTTCTCTGTACTTTTTACTTCTGTTGCTTAAGCTTAACAGAAGCCACACCCTCTCTGGTTTCCAGAATTCAGTTTCCAGCATCTTGCTTATCACAGTTACAATATCAATTAGCCCATAAACCCTGATTCTGACTGTTGCACCCGCTTCTGCATGATCCGCAGGCCCAGCTGGACATGCAGGTCACCTCCTTCTACAACTTTCCCACCACACATACTGGTATTTATGAAGAAAAGCTGAACAGTTGTTTGTCACTAAACAACACCAGTCCATTTCTGGACACTTGTGACATAAACATTCTTCCTTGCCCCTACCCCTCTCTCCATTTGTCCATGACCTATGATAAGCAGGGAAGTAACATCCTTCCAGTTCATCTCTAAACTGAAAACGAGAGAACAAGAAAATGCAAGCGTTAAGGAGCAGGAGCCCTCTGCTGTCCCTACAAATGGGCTAAAAAGAAGGAGCTCAACCAGTGTGGAAAAGAAAGCTGCGCTCATCGCTATCCTTTGCAATTTAGAGGATGATGGTGTGTGTGTGTGTGTGCAGGTGTGTGTGTGCAGGTGTGTGTGTGTGCAGGTGTGCTTTGTCAAAGACCTTGACACACCCTGTAGACATCATCTTCCGGAAACTTCAAAACTAAATGATTCCATCCATTTCTAGAAACTTTGCTCCTTATCCTTTCTTCAAGCCAAGATTTCTTAATTTTCCTCACATTTCTACCTCAAAAAAATATTTGTCATTGTTTCCAGGTACTTACATATCAACAATCATTACAGGTTTTTAAATCTTCTATGATTTCAAAATATTCACATCTGGCCAGTGAGATAGCTCAGCAGACTAAAGTGCCTGCTTAGGCAAGCTCAGGCAAGTGCAGGGAGCACGGCTTGATCCCTGGCACCACATGCCATGCCAGCCCCACCCCCAGGGTGGGCTGAGTAGGCCACAGAGTGGGGGCGAGGGTGGAGACAGTGGTGCACACCTGTAATCCCAGTACCAGGGAGGCTGAAAGCAGGAGGATCACTGAATCCGAGTTGTGTGGTAAGACCCTGTAACAACCAAGTACATTATAAAATAATTAATAATAATAATAATAATAAATACAAATATTCGTATCTTCTGAGCTCCTTGGAAAAAAGACTATGTCAAATTTATCAGATATATTAGACTCACTTACTAATTGATTACAGAAAAGCTAAATGGCTTCCAAAAAAGATTTGGATGAGTTTATGAGAGCCAAAGACAAACAGATATGAAAAGACAGGATTTTTTTTTCTGTATTTAGGACAGGGTCTACAGGGTGCACAGGGTCTCTGAGTTTGTAGATCAGACTCTTACTGATTCTCCTGTTTTCAGCCTCCCAAGCACTGGGATTACAGCCCCACATTGCCATGCCCAGTCTCAATCAGCTTCTCAGTGCACCCCAAGGGCAGGGCTAGCATGGCAGGGCAGGGATGGATCTGCTTAAGCAGGGGCTTTAATCTGCTGAGCTATCAGGCTGGCCCTAGAAGACAGGATTTAAATTAACAGGCTGCACATGCATTGCTTCAGCTGTTACATGAAAATATAAACCTTATAGTTTGGCAACTATCATACACAATTACCTACAAACCCTAAAATGTACACAAGTCCCCCCATCCACATATCCATGAACAGTTGTGGTTGTGAGCAGGAATGCCATAGTAAATCACATTCATGCTTAAATATCAAGAAAGATAACAAGGTCTAGAATTCGTTGTATTCCCACCTTTGTTCCTCTGTGTCTATAGCAAAAGCTCTCACCCCAGCAGGCCTATGTAGCTCATACTTCTAACTACAGGATAAGGGGGGTCAATGTCAACCCAACAAAAATAAACACATGAAGACAAGTGTGGTTTCATCATTTTGTGAAAGATGCCATCACGCAGTCCTTATTTCCACAGACCAAGGTAGAGTCTTAGAAAATGGAAGTGTGGGGCCCTTTCCAAGGATGAGGAAAAGTGGCTTTGCTAACAATTCATGGATGTTCAACTTTACCTGAGTTGAATTTGTTTTTTTTTTTTTTATAAAAACCACAAAGGATTGTCAAAAGATGCCATACCCAACCCACCTGCCTTTCTCAAGAGGAATTGCCTCAGAGACTGAGGCTCTCCCCCACAGTGCATCCGCGATTAGCTTTCCAGCTCCTTCAAGGTGGCTACAGGACTAGTGTCATTCTAGATGCAGGGGAGAGATGCTAACTTATTGCATGCCCCAGACTTCTTCAGCCACTAGGACTTCAGCCACTTCCCCATTTGGGGAAGGAGCCCTGTTCCAGGCAAGATGTAATCATTAAGGCTTTAGCTACTAGACTGCTGCTTCCCCTGAGAGCAAACCTGAAGATGTTGGACTCCATGTAGGCACATTTTTTAAAAATCTTTTTAAGACAGGGTCTTGTTACACAGTTCAGGCTGGCCTTGAGCTCACTTTGTAGCCCAGGTTGGTTTCAAACTTGCTATGATTATCTTGCCTCGTCCTCCCCAGTGGACTCAGAGTAGACAGAGGCTAAAAACACATATTTTTTAAAAAAATATTGTGGTAATAAGAAATATTATTAAGTAATTTACTTTTATGATGATTCCTCTGTATAGGGAGAAGCAAAGATATTTGTGCAATCATTTTAATATTCTTCCAGGAGTTTCAAAAGGATGACCTTAAAGCCTTTACCACCTTATACAGCATCAGAGCTTAGCCCGATCCACCCAGCCAGCTTAGCCCAGGAATTAATGACCTGGCTGTGACTCATTTTTCAAAGAAAGAGAAAGGATTATCATTTGATGGTGAAGAAAAGGCACTGACAAAGGATAACAGCATAATCACGCCAATGAGGAAGAGTCACCTGACACACTAAAGATAAATGGCGCTGTGTGCCACCGGGGGACACTCTGATCGGTAATGGACTGCGTGGGGGACTGGTCCCACAAAGCCAAGCTGGAGGTTGCCTGTTGTCCCACAACAGTTTCACCACCACAGCGTCCCAAGGCAGGCGGGGGACACACTCTACACTAGCACAGCGCACGTGTTTGTAGTGATGTGGGTGCCAGGACAACACCACCATCACTAGCTGCATAAAAGCACAGTACAAGCAGCTGTGTCCAGGACATAATAATAATGATAATAAATGACTATATTACTGGCTTGTGTGTTTTTATACCATACTGTATGTATTTTGTTGAAGATTGGGGATTGAGCCCGGGGCTTTACACATCCTAGACAAGCACTCTACTGCTGAACAACATTCCCACCACTATCCTATAATATTTATCATTTATTTTAAAGTATATGATTTCTACTAGAAAAAAAAATGTCTACTGTGACAGTGAACATTTTTGGTGGCAGACTCATATATCTCATGCTTACTCTTTATTATTGCATATTAAAAAACTTTTACTTCTGAGACAGTATTGTAATAATTGCATATTAGTTATAAAGACTAATAGGTTTCATTTTTGTTTATTCATGCATGCATACAACATACTAAGATCATTTCCACCCCCCACTATTTCTCCCATGCCATCAACCGGCCCCACACCCTTTTTCTTTTTTCATAGTCTCCCTTCTACTTTCATACAGTCCTTTTTCCCTCAATAGAATCCACACTCAAGAGGAGACATATGTTATCTGTCTTTCTGAGTCTGTCCCATTTACTTGACTTTTGATTTCATTTATTTTCCCCACCAGATTTGCCCTCATGTGGTTGTATCCATCCTAGTCCTGAGAGCAGGGATCCTTCTTATGCACAGCCTGGGTGTGCAGCGATTCTACCATCTGGGGCAGTGGAAGTCCACTTCCATAGGCCTTCAGAACACACTCCCGTTGCTCAGGGATGTGTAGCTAGAGGTGTGGGGCAATTAGCTTATTCACCTTCTAGGTTTCACACTTCAAAATTTTAAATTAGTTTTTGCTGCCGCTGAGTCTGACCTTTTTCTCTGCATGACATTCTGGGTTTACTTATTTCATGCATTGATTTTTAAATTTCCAATTCCTAGAATTCTTCAGAGATCGATGAGTAAACTGCAGAAAGGCAAAAGAAAAAAGTTTTCACCTTAATTACACCCTTGCTAGGCCTGCCAATTCAAGGCACTACAAAGTTAAAATGGATTTTATTTTTCAGATGCATTTGAACAGCTTTATTGATCTTTCCAGCTCTCTGAACATTGAGCTTTAAACAGAAAATTCAATGGAACTTTTCTGATTCACCCTTTATATCTAGAAGGCTGGAGACAAGGATTTGGCAGAATCACCTTCTTCCTGCCATCTAGGGAAGAAAGCTTTCCTAACAAGACTTTGTTACAACTAATCATTCATTCATCCATACTCTCAAGAAGAAAATTAGGCCTAGTGGTAGACTAATTTCTATAAAATCCACAAGCAAAGTAGATCCAAGCCTAACATACAAACATGTTACTTCTGGCCCTTTTAGAACCCTGAGATTGTGTTTTCCCCACAAGTACCAAAGGCGTCAGAATGCTTGGCTTTTTGCTTCCTGAAAACAGTTCTCAATGATTCTATGAGAGAATGAATTTTTTAAAGCATGAATGTACTTTTCTTCTTGCTTGGTAGCTGTGACTTGTTACCTCACGGTTGGCACATCAAGATCAGAAGTCCCTGGCAGTGATGCAGAATTATTTAAAATGATTTCCCCTTTTGATGAGTGTTAAATCCCACAGAGGCCCTGAGGTAGTCTGAAATGCCCTCTAATGAGGTCAACAATTGCTGTACGTCTCCACCAGCCAAGCAGCCTGAATAATGTTTACTCTCCATCTCTGGGTTAAGGGACAATTCAATTGTTTAGACTGCTGTTAAGAAAACAATAAAAAAATGCTGACTATATTTTAAAACTGGACCACTTCCCTTACATTTTGATTCCCTCACAGGTTTACAACTTCAACAAGGAAACATAGGCCAAGGTGCCCTCCTTGCTTTGCAGAAATACACTCGAATCTCGAGTCTCTCATTGCCAGGTGGTTATATGAGGGCAGCTGAAGCTTTCTGAAATTCTGCGCTTTTTCCTGTGAAATGCAAACATGCTTCCTGACCAAACACATGCCTGACAGCATGGGCTCCGCCACCTTGCTCGGCTCAGACTGCAAGATGCCACCGTTCCACCCAGGTGGCACCACTCTGAGCACAGACTGTCCTATTTCCTGAGTAGCTGTGATGATTTTCTTTATGCCCTTCTTCTGAGACATTCTGTATTACACTATAGTTGTCTATATGTATGTCTTCTTTCTTCTGTTCTCTTTTAATGGAATTTTCCAGAGGATAAATGCTCTTTTAATCACATCTCTTAAAAGGCTGGGAATACAGAGACAACGAACAGCAAGACTCTGCATAACCAGCACAGGTGGCCACACCACAGCTCAGCAGCAAGAAGCCTTGAATGCTCAGGTCTTGGGCAGTGACCATAGCCTCCCTAATCGTTGCCCCTACACCCAGCTCAGAGTAATCCAGAGAAAGCTAAAGATGCCTCCTAGAGCAGCCATAGCACAACAAACTCCTGCATCCTCCCAGGCTGGCAGATGTCTGTTTATTCTAAATTAGGCAGCCTCCATTAATGGCCACACTTTTATTTATCCCACCACATTCCTAAAAAGGACATGGGACACTCTTCCCAAAATGATGCCCATTAAAGCATCTGCTCAGGCAGATACAGGGACTGCGGTTTGATCCCCAGTGTGCGGTGCTGGCCCCACTCCCAGGGCATACTGAGACGGCGACTGAGACTGGGCATGGTGGTGTGTGCCCATAATCTTAGTGCTTGGGAGGCTGAAAACAGCAGAATCACTGAGAGTCTGATCTGTGTAATGAGACCCTATAGAGCCTGTACTTTAAAAAAAAAAAAGTGATGCCTTTCATAGGCTAAAAGTTCCCTTCTAGCCTGGCATTCTATGACTATAGCTGAGGTCAAAGGATAGTAATTTAATAACTGTTAGAACAAGTGATCAGAAATACATTAGTCCCATGCAATAACAGTTTCTCCCAAACTTCTAGTGAAGGTTTTTGCTTAAGGTTTTATACCTTAGAAGCTCAAAAAGGCTTAATTAAACCCTGAACACTGTATCCTTAAGAATACTGTAGTGTTAGTTAGTGGCCATTGGTACAGATGGTTGATTTGGACAGACTTTTATCATTCCAGTACATATAAATTCACTTATCAAAAGTGCACTTGCCTACTTTGTGGGCCCTGAAAACTAAGAACATGCAATGGCAGAGAAATGACCCCCACCCTGCGTACTAGCACTAACAGACAGCACAGCAAGGGCTTGCCCTTGGCCTCCTCTGCCCTTCGTGACAGTCCTGGGCACTTGTTTTGAATCAGCTTCCCTTGGTAACTATCGATACTCTTCACTCTTCAGTCTAGAGATCACTCCTGTGTCATTCTACGTGATGTTAGGTGTTGATCAACATGAGAAACAAATAATAGATCCTGGTTAGGAAATCTGTGAAGTGAGAAAGTAGAGTTGCATGAAAGCAGATCTCATGTGGAAGCTACGCTACAATTTTCATTATCTAGGTAACTTTAAAAACTTTACAGTAGGGCTGGACAAATAGTTCAGCGGATTAAAGCATGTGGGGTTTGATCCCCCACCCTTGCAGCGCTGGCCCTGTCCCCAGGGCACACTGAGATGGCAACTGAAACGGCGTGGTGGCGCAATCCCAGCTCTTGGGAGGCTGTGAACAGGTGCATCACTGAGTCCGAAGTAGTAGTGAGACCCTGAACACCCTGCAGACCGTTCCCTAAAAAAAAAAAAATACAAAAAAGAAAACAAAAACTTTTGTGGTTGAAACTATAGACACAGAAATAGCCTTATGTTCATCACCCAGTTGTAAGAATCATCAAATTATTATACAAGCTTTTAATAGAAATACAAGCTCTTTTTTTAATAGAAATACAAGCTCTTTTTTTAATAGAAATACAAGCTCTTTTTTTTACAAAAAAAATCTATTTAAGAAAATCTGAACTGATTTTTCCATGAGTGATGCATGTTGTCTAGCAGGTCTGGCTGCTGGCCTCCTCCTGGCCTCTCCTACTGTGAATACTCTGGAGAACAGACTTGGCTGCATTTAATCCTAATTTTTTTTTTTAAAATCACCCACAAGACATCAAATGTATGGAAGAAAAAGTAAACACAAAAATAAGTTCATGTACTTTTTACTTGTATAGTTTCTAAATTCGCTCGTACTAATCATGTAGATAAAGGAATTATTGCTAACTTCTTTTAGAATATTGTTTTAAGAGTTTAGTAGGGCTCAGCGATGACTTTAGGCTGTGCAGCTGGTAAGAAGGGACCCCAGCAAGGTTGCAAAGCAGGCCTGCCTGCTCAATACGGCAATGAAGGAGAGTATTTCACAAAGAATATGAGGAAAAAGTCAATTTTCTCTTCCAATAAAAAAATCAATGTTCCTGAACACAGGCTCCTCTCCGGTAATTTGAAGAAAAGACCTGTATCATACTGGAAATGTTTGAACTGATTGTGTGCCATGAAGACAGTCCTTTGCACTTCAACCATGACTCTGATATGTTCTCACTGCAAGTTCTGCTTGTCCTCTTACATTCCTCAGAAATTACTGATTGGATTTAGAAAATTTTAGGCATTGGTGCGATAGCTCAGCAATCTAAAGCACCTGCTTAGGTGAGCACGCAGGGACTGCAGTTCAATCCTGAGCCCCACATGCCATGCCAGTCATGCCCCCATGGTGGGCTAGGCTGGCCACAAAAAAAAAAAAGAAAGAAAATTTTAAAAATGAAGCAAGACCTAAGTCATTCCATCCATATGACTGTTGCTGAAATACACATGCAATGATTCTAAATGCCTCGCTCAAATAGCTAGTGTGTGTTACAATCTCCCATGTCTGCTCTGTGGCTGGAGCCAGGAAAAGCAGGATGAATAACTTCTCAGGGGACAGAGCTTTCATCTGGGCTTTGAACACTGAGCGCCTATCAGATCAGCAAGTGGGCAGCTGGAAGCAGACTGATAAATTTGACCAGCACAGATAGCTTGTGCACTGGTGTCTGCAGGACGAAGTGGAAGAGTGAGATGGCTCAGATGAATACAAATAGAAAATGAGTAACAAAATGAAGCCGTCCCAGAGGAGAGAAGCGGCAGCCCAGCTCAAATCAGATTAGCCTCTGGTCTGTGTGGAGAAGCCAACAAGGATAAAAGGTCTCTCTTCTAGGAAATCAGAGAATGACACTGCGAAGGAGAGCCCTGCCACAGAAAACCAAGATACATGAGGTCAGAATCCAGGCAGTCGGATTAGCACAATTCTCTCCTGCAAAGGATTTCCAGCATTTCGTGGTGACCTACAGTCACATAACCATTTTTTTTGTCATGACCAGATGTTCAAATGTCATCCTAGAGACATGGATTTATTTGAAATAAAAGTTTTACTCTATAATGTATATCCTTACTATCGGTAGTGAAGCATACTATTTTTCTACATTGTTCTATTACATTAAAATAAAAATATTACAACTCTCTCAACTGCTTTCAGGATACCCTGAGAGAACATAAATTTGTGGGTATTTTCTAAAAACTGTGCTAAGAGCCGGCGGTATAACTCAGCAGACTAAGTGCTTGCTTAGGTAGGCACAGTGGCCAGGGTTTGATCCCTGCTTCCCCTTGCTGAGCCGGCGATTGGAGTCCGGGCGTGGTGGCGCACGCCTGTAATCCCAGCACTAGGGAGGCAGAAAGCAGGAGGATCACTATGAATGTGGGCTGCATAGTGAGACCCTGTGTACAAAAAAAAAAAAGAAAAAGAAAAACTAAAAACTGTTCTACTGAGTACATTCCACGTAACATATGCAAGTACTTGTCAATCTTAAGATTCTCCAAGTAAAACCATCAAAACAAAACAACAAAAAATCCAAACAATACTCTCATACCTCTTCCATAACTACGTCATTTCATTCCACTTAAAGTCAAACCTCTTGTCTTCAACCTACAGTTTGTCAAACTCAAAGTTCTGAAACATTTTTTTTTTTTTTAAATCTCGGATCCTCTTTACATTTTAAAACATGAATGAGAACTACTTTTTTTTTTGTATTTGGTACAGGGTCTCACTACATAGATCAATGTGCAGTGATCCTCCTGTTTCCAGCCTCCGAAGCACTAGGATTAAAGGCACTCGCCACCACATCCAGTCTCAATCGCTGTCTCAGGGAGCACCAGGATGGGGAAGCCGAGGTACACCAGGGACCAAAGCCTGGCCCCTGCATCTGCCAAAGCTGGTACTGTAGTCCACTGAGCTATCTGGCCAGCCTCCCAATTTTTTTTTTTTTCTTACCAAATAGTTGTTTTAATCTTCTGGTTTTCTTGGTTTTGGTTTTTTGGGGAAAAGGGTCTCACTGTGCTGTCCAGGCTGCCTTCAGCTCACTACGTAGCCAAAAAATGGCTTCAATCTCAGTCGTCTTCCTGCTTCAGCTTTTCACATGCTGGGATGACAGATGTGACCCACCACTCCCAGCTCAGATGGTTTATATCCATTGCTTTTAATAATTTTTTAAAATTAAAACTGACTAATCCAAAATGTTATTTCATTAAAGTTACAAAATAAATCTATTACATGATAATATAAATTCTTATCACACATAACTATTTCTCCCAAAACATTTAACATCAGGAATGCTATTATTTTACTCTTTTTGAAAATCTCTTCAATACTTGGCTTAGAAGACAGCTGAGTTTCACATATATTGCTGCATTCAGTTGGCTGTAATATGCTATGTGTGTTATAGGAAATCCCATGTCACACAGAAAAATACCTTGAAAAGAATGTAAAGTTTTATTAGCCTCGTCAGGCCACAGAAGGTCTTTACTCTTCTCTGCTACTACACTAATTTCTTAATGTTTACTTATCCGTAGAACCTACAGCCTCTTTAATGATGTTTCCACACTCTTAAAAGTTGTGTTGTATTTTATGCTTTGAATAGATCTTTCACCCTGGATTAGCAAGCCCTGGTCATGTGGAAAGTACTGATTCACTGGAGTCGTTCTCGGTTCTCAAATAGCGACACAATTCATTATAAAAATGACAAAAACAGAATGGCGCATGTGAGTATCTCCACTGACCTCACAAGAAACACCTTTTGCAACTGAGAAGGTGCGGGGCTCAGGACAGCAGTCGCAAGTGCTCCAAAGCTCGAACTTTCACTCAGAAGTCTGAACTTTGGGAGTGGCAGCTAATGGCATCCGTTATTCTTCTAGACATGGCAGGCTCAATTTGTTCACTTTTTTCACTTGCCAAATTATTTATGTCTGAAAGACCAGAGCTGGTCCTCCACTTAATGATGCCAAGACCAATGATGTTTTGTGAGAAAAGCAACCCATTCAGATTGCACCTCCAGTGATAGCACAGTGCACTTTCTGGAGACAGCCAGGCTGTAGCATGCAATCCTGACCTTTGTAAAGCTATCTTCCATGGTGGGACCACAGTGATGTGACGTGTTACAGCACTGTAGATCTTACCTTTTGCCCTGTTCTGGCTTTAGGATGAGTTTACAGGGCTTGGCATAAAGGTCCTGCCTTGTCACCGGTGCAACCCTCTTGCCTTTCCTTCCTTCCTTCGCCAGAGTTCGAGTCACTTTCCACGTGCATCCTGCTCAGGTGCTCCTCCAAGCCACCCCATGGGCAGCCTACTTGGTAAAAATCGACTGATCCTAGAAGACTGTGCTCAATGTCAGCGGCTCAGGAGCCTTCTCTCTCATCTTACTCTTTACCACAGTACTTACTACATGATGTGCTGTTTACAGCTTACTGTCTTTTCCACTAAACTATAAACTTCTTAGTAGAAATTTCGTTTTGTATGTTAATCATTTTACCTCAAGTGTGTGTGTGTGTGTGTGTGTGTGTGTGTGTGTGCTAAAACTTGTTATGCTTGTTAAACTGATGAGAGGGTTAGATGTCCCTGGAGCTTCTTTAGGCTCTCTGTGAATGGGCAGAACTGATCTCAGGCCTGAAAAAGTCATGGTCTCTAAGCAACAGCTGACTGCACCAGGAAAGGGCACCCTTGGCGGTTGGCAGCAGGCTGCTGAGTCTGTGTGGACAGCTTTGCAAACTGGAAAAGGAGGGCTTAGAGTGGATGTGTACAAGGCAGCAGGGTTATTTATTTATTTATTTATTTATTTATTTATTTATTTATTTTTGCAGAACCAGGGATTGAACTCAGGCCCTTGAGCTTGCCAAGGAAGCGTTTATTCCACTGAGCCATCTCCCTGGCCCCCAGCAGGGTATTTTAAATAGATAAAGTACACGTGTTTCATACCACAGTCTGAGCTTTGGAGAAAGACTAGAAGAAATGTGCGTGTGAGTGTGCGTGTGTGTGTGTGTGTGTGTGTGTACACACGTATGGGTAGTTGGGATCATAAACTTAATTTATTCTTTGATTTTGGAAAATATGACATGTCTGTGTTCCTGTGGGGAAGATGGCCCCCCAAACATGCTTGTTACCTGATGCAGAGCTTGCAAAGAAAATAGAAATGATGGTGCATACCTGCACACCCAGCACCCAGGAGGCTGAGGCAGCAGGAGCGCTGTGAGTATGAGGTCAGCTTGATCTAGCGTTCAATTCTGCCTGAACTACATAGTGAGATCCTGCTTCAAAAACCTATTTCTTTTTTGGCAAATATTTCTGTTTAGGAACCAAATTATTTGAGAACAAGATCACTGGTGAACCAAGGTACCACTGTGTGTGTGCACACGCGTGTGTATGCATGCATGTGCATGTGTGTTTAAAACCTACTTGAATATGGTCTGTCAGTTTGACTGGCACAAGAACCACCTACCAGCTTAGTAAAGCTCTGTGGTGTCTATGGATGATTGACACACGGGCCGCACACTATGGAAGGAAAAGCCATCCCAGGTGTGGGTGGCAGCAGCCAATAGGCCTGTGGCCTGGATGGAACAAAAAGGGAAAGAAGGAATCCACCAACCCCATTTGCCACCGCCTGTGGCCTCTTGCCAGCTCCTTTAGAGGTTCATCTCCGGCTCCTCCAGGCTTCCCATGCAGACTCTTCAGCTGTTCAACACAGACCTGCACCAGACTCTGCAGGTGGCTCCAGGCCTCCAACAGCTGAATGGATCTTCCAGGTCTCCATCAAGTAGGCAGTCAGTTTGTGCTCTACCCAATTCAGCAGACAGCCATTATAAGCTTACTTTACAAGTCCATATCATATCATATCATATATCATATCATGTTATACTATATTCTTTTCTCTAGTAAATCCTAACTAATATATGTGCTAACTGTCTCTATACATTATCATCGCACTATAGGGTACATTCCTTGCTCCCATTAAATACCCCCATCTAGGCCTCATGGGTCTCTCCAGACCCTGAAATACACTGAGAGAACAGATTTGGACCAATACTAGTTCAGATCAGGAAAAGGGAGTTCATGGCCGAATTGTTTGTGAAATAATAAGTGAAAAAAAAAAAAAAAGGTTGAAGAAACAGATGTCACCAACAGAGGCTTCTAGGCATCTTACTTCTTAAACTTGTCCCAAGTTCTCTAAAACAGAATGTAGTTTGCAGTGCTTCTACAGCATTGCTACAGTATTGTGTCTGGAGAACTTCAAGAGCTGTGGTTCAGCAGGACACATGGGGGGGGCATAGAGAGGGAGGGATGGAGAGAGGGAGGGAGGGG